>JAKCPI010002996.1:0-23490 GCA_023213315.1 Euborellia annulipes
AAGGTTAGTAGAAAGACAAGGTTGTCTCATACGGAGTGGAAAATGGTGGGGGTTTGGCAGATGACGTCACTCGAGTCCAAGATTCCCTAGTGACAAACGTTCTGAGTGCATATAGCTATTTGATATTTTGTTCTTAACATTACACGTGCTTTAATAAATCGATTTGGACATTGTTTTATCATTTTTGCTTATATTAAGGTAATTAATTGAATGCTAAATCCAAATAGTTAAAAAATATATATTTCATTCTAATCATAACCTTTTTCAAAATATTCGATTTAGGCTTCGTTTTTTCATCTTTTTCAACCAACTTTTTCATTTGTGTGTTTGTGGCGCTTTTACATGGATTCAAGGTAATTAATGAAATACTAAATCAATTATTTAAAACATATATTTGATTCTAATCATTCTTTTAGATGCCTGGAACAATTTGCTCAGTTGCAATTTGTAAAAATTCTTTTTATAAACAAAAGGAAGGAGAAGAAAAATTATTGTTTTTTTCATTTCCAAAAGATGATAACCTACGAAAAGAATGGATTAGAAGAAGTTATCGAAAAGATTGTAACCAAAAAACGGGAGGAATTTGCAACGTGCAAAATCTGACTTTCAAGAAGACATGAGCGGAAAATTATGGATTTACCTCCCAAAAAATTCAATTAAAGCCAACATATTATTTTATAAAATGGGGGGGGGGGCATCATAAGATTAAATATTTTTAAGGGAGGCGTGGTAACATAAAGTTTGGAAATCACTGATATAGATCATTCGATATAACAATTTGCCGGAAAAATATTCCGAAGGGAATGAAATTTTCACTACCCCATACTCTAGAATGCCAATCCTAAATTTTCGACCTCGAGGAACGTGTGGGGGGGAGGGCAGAGGGACAAAAACCTCAAAAATTTGAGAAATCTTCAGGTTTTTGCTTATATCTCGTAAACTATTTATATTTTGTGAAATATAGCACAATACAAAGTTGTAGAACATTAAATTTGCTAAAATTTGGTACATAAAACGAATTCGTAGACTCAATACTAACCGAAATACGGCCGGTCAATTTAACAAAATATAATTAGTTTACGAGATATAAGCAAAAACCTGAAGATTTCTCAAATTTTTGAGGTTTTTGTCCCCCTCCCCCCCCACACGTTCCTCGAGGTCGAAAATTTAGGATTGGCATTCTAGAGTATGGGGTAGTGAAAATTTCATTCCCTTCGGGATATTTTCCCGGCAAATTGTTATATCGAATGGTCTATATTGTGATTTTCTACTTATTTTTCAGAAAGAGCAATAATCTATAAGTTTTAATGAAAAAATGGTTATTATAAAACCTCAAGAGAATTAAATTTACTATGAAATGAGCCAAGATTCATTTTTGTACGATACTTTGTTTTCGTTTTATGAAGTAAAAACTGCGAATTTTTAGATAAAATCGCACTTTTTCAAAATTTTAACTCCGATGAGGCACGGGTTAACGTTACCCAATTTAGCTAAAACTTTGCCATTATCATTTTCTAGCTAAAAGACAACTTTTAGGAGGTTCGGCCGAAAGAAATTAAAAAACTTTGTTTTTTGCGGCCACCCTAGTGTATATAAATCAAAATCTCGACATCGAATTTTTGACATGAATCCAATACTTCCTCTCTCTATATATTAACACATATAGAGGTAAGAGGTAGAGGTAACGAATCCATTCGCTAATCTAAAAATTCGCTGAATAATTGTCTTTTAATTAATTATTTCTCCTCTGCAGCGTTCCACCCTTCTAACAAACCTACAAATAGAAAAAAAAAAACATTTCTGCTAGACACTTTATGACCTCGGTAAAACTCAATTCAAATTTTATGAATTTTAATTATAAATAGTTTTCCTTTTGTTCTTCACATTTTCAAATTTAATTCCTAAAGGAATCCCTTCTCTTTTATTTCTCCCTTTTTTGGGCTCGTTTGTTTGTTTTCTTTTACTCTCTTAAGAGGAAAGTTTTTTTTTTTTTTTAATTCACCAATCCAAATTTTATCAAACGTAGAGAGAGAGAGAGCTTTTAGTGTTTTCTAAAATAATAAAGAATCCCTGGTGGTTTTAATGGGTTATTAGTCAAATATAAGGAAATTCTTATTATAAAATGAAAAATCTTATTTATTCTCCCAAATCTATTTCATCGCCTTCAAAATACTCTCCATCCGATACAATACACTTATTCCAACGTATTTTGGGCTCGAAGCACTCCAAATAGTCATTTTCCGGAATGGCCTTCAACACCTTCTTCGATTCATCTTCTATCTCCTCATTCAACCCAAAACGAGTCCCCGATCTTTTGAGTTGAGCGAAAAATCAGAAGTCACACCGAGCTAAATCAGGCGAATACGGTGATTTGAAGCGATATTTGTCGCATTTTAGGCGAAAAACTCAACGTAAAATCAATGCAGTGTGAGTTGCAAAAACCAAGGCCTCTTTTGTCGAATAGCTTCACGCAAACGACGCATAAACATCAAAAAATAATATTCCTTGTTGACAGTTTTTCCGCCGGAAGGAATTCATAATGCACCAAACCACGGTAATCAAAGAAAACTGTCAACATGAGCGACCCTGGCACGATTTTTTTGGTCTTGCCTCACCTTTAGGACGATATTCTCTTGATTGATCGGTTGTTTCCGGGTCGTAAATCTAGATCCAAGTCACATGCGTTTTATTTTGTCCTGGTAGTCGGAAAACATTGGTTCATAAACCTCAACACAACGTTTTCCAAAAAATTCAGTGTTTTCGGCACCAATCGAGATTTGACGCGTCTGAGGCCCAACAACATACTTCAAAATAGTATTGTCTGATTCTTCTGATATGCCAATATCATCGACAAGGTCTCTCATTGCAAAGAGTCTGGTGTGGCAAGCACAGAACACAACTTTCAATTATTGAAGAAAAGAGAAAGTTGTGTGCTGTTGTGCGACCAGTCACACCAGACATTTGAATTGCAAACTTGTTGTCGATTTTCTTAACAGATGGCTTTTTAGAAAAATTGCATATTAAACTAACAAGACGAAGAGGTGTAATCAATTCTTTAAAAGAAAGCAAAATATATATACGTATATATTATTTTAAAATTTATGTCCTCTTTTTGTATCAATCGAGTTGAGAAGGCAAGCAAGCCTCCTTCTAAGTTGAATTACAAAAAAAAAAAAAAAAATGTGATCTATATTTTATACTGGAGCACACACATCGTGTTATATCCGGGTGGAATCCAAAGCACAAAAACGGAGCAAAAAAAAATTGGGAGGTTGGATGCCACCGGAATATAAATCTCCAATACATTAATAACAATAAAATCTGAGTCTCTCTGGGGCTTACTTGTTTTTTTAATGTTTAATGATATTTAATATATTTTATGATAAATGGATTGGTTATTAAAAAGGATGATGAATGAGGTGAATTATGAAAACATGCCATTTTATTCGGAAAAAAATATTCGTCTTATTTTTATTTATCGAGAATCGTGGAAATATTGCCTCTCTATAATTAAGAAAATCAAGTCCCCAAATCAGGGCCGCAACTAGGAGATTTGTAAGGAGGGGCAAAATATAATTAGTGTAAGGAGGGGCAAAATATAATTAGTCGCCCCCTCCTTACTAATATTGTAATATGCCGCCTCCTCGCTGTCACTGTAACTAAGCCAAATTGATTTTAAAATTTTCTTTCTTTAAATTTGAGTCTGAAATTTTCTCGCATCTAAAATTTTGCCGCCCTAGGCCCTGGCATCAGTGGCCTAACCAGAGAATAAAAAAACTATTTTTATTTCTTTTGGTCGACGTTTCGGACTGAATTGAAAAAAAAAAACGCACAGACAGTGGCGTAGCGAGGGTGGAGGGGGCAAGGGGGGTCATCATTCCCCGAGCGCTACTCACAAAGGGGCGTCAAATGGTCCGCAAAACAAAAAATCTGGTGTGACTGGCGCACAGCACACAACTTTCTCTTACCTTCGGTAATCGAAAGTTGTGTACTGTGCTTGTCACACCAGATTTTTTGTGTCGACATATATTTAGTTCCCGACAGTACGGAACATTTGAATTCAGATGTAAAATTTATAAGTATGGGATAATATTTATATTTTGTTACCATGGCAACCATTTCTCCTATCTTCCCTATGAAATACAAGAGTAAAGTGGTCTTCAGAAGATTTCAATCGCAAAATGAGAATATACATTTTAAAGAGCATCTAAAAAATAATTGATTTTTGAATTTTAAAAAAAATCGTTGGAGCAAATTTTGAGAAAATCGAAAAAAACTTCAAAAGTACATCAGTAAAGTACTAGTACTCTTTGGCCGATTTTGATTAAAAGCTTATTTTTCCGGTCCCGGGGGGGTGTTTAACTTAAATATAAAATTTCAGCCTCACAGCTCAATTCCTTCATGCTTAAAATTGAACACACCCACACCCACCCACACACCCACCCACACACCCACAGACAGACCATGTCGCGAAAACCACTTTTTTGGATTCAGGGGACCTCAAAACGTGAAGATCCATCAAAATCTCGACATCGAATTTTTGACATGAATCCATTACTTTCTCTCTATATATATATTACATATATACATAGGTAAGAGAAAGTAAAAATTGCTGGATAATTTTTATTTTTATTATTATTGATTTCTGGAAAATATATTTTAAATTTAGTGCCAGTGTAATATAAAATAATTTTGTATATTTTGCATATAATATTATATGTTTTTTGAAAGGGGGGGGGCGCTAAAAAGGTGTTGTCCCCCGGGCGCGAGTTAAGCTCACTACGCCACTGCGCCCAGAGAGCTCTTCTCTTACACAAAAGGATGCCATTGTCAATATTGTTCAAATATTTTATATGTTCCACAATAAAATCCATGTGTGCTTTTTAACATTCTTTGGTCCCGAAGAAAAACGCGATTAGCGTCCGAAACATTGACCAAAAGAAATTAAAATAGTTTTTTATTCTCCTGGCTGCAGTACTACCTTCCTTAAGATTATTGTTTCTTAGGGGGGGGGGATTTGAAATACGAATATATTTATAAATTATGCATAATATAGTTAGGTAGAATTTGTTAATTTCCTGGATACCTTTGATTGCGATAATAAACGAACTAGACAGGGGACAGCAAAATTTGTGAAAAAAAACCTGCTTATTTACATAGCTACTTTCTCTTACCTATATACTAGTTATATATGGGTCATTCCATGCCAAATCGACAAATTTTTTTCCTGTTCCCTGCGGAATTTTTTTTTCTCACACTCACACACACATTCACACAGTCTTTTCGGCAACTTAGGCCATTTAAGACTTTAGACGATAACCGTTGTAATTAATATATGTATTGTGGGTTGAGGCATTTCTATTTAAGCCATCTGGTATCCAAATGGCTTAAATAAAATCATCGGACTGCCTGGGTCCGAACCCGCGACGTTTGGTATAGGAGGTGGGCACGCTACCTACTACGCCACACCCGGGGGCCCCTGCGGATTTCGCTGAAAATTTTGTATCTTTTTTCTACCCCTTAAAAGACATTTTTGAGAATTTTTGAGAATTTTTTTACCTAACTAAAAAAAATTTATGGATTTTTGAAAAAAACTGCTCTTTTTTCAAATAACTATAACTTATTTTAAAATTGATATTTCAGAACCCCGCAAGACTATTAAAATTTTGTTTTTTAATGTAGTTTTCAGAAAAAAATACAAAAATTATTTCCGAAGCCCGGATATATGAAATATTTCAGTTTTTTTGAAAAAACCCTAATTTTAATCCGACTATTTTTTTTTAACTCAAAAAAAACTTCAAACTAATTCTACAATTATCCCCCCTAATTTCAAGATGTGCCGACGATTGCTTCTATTTTTTTTTAATTTTTCTTGAAATTTGGTTTATTTTTCACGTAACTTTTTTGTGAAATTTTTTCAGCTTTCTCGTGAAACTTTAGAAATTGAAAAATGATATTTTATTCGAAAATTTTAAGTCATCATACTAAAAATTGTTTTTCTTTTTCAGTCTTACTGTACTTTACCCACAAAACACAACTTTCTCTTACCAATGATAAGAGAAAGTTGTTTGCTGTGCGACCAATCACACCAGATTCTTGTTGAACACTGAGATAAAGACGTACATAATTTTTTCGGGGGTGGTGGAGGAGATCTAGGGGTTAAAGCCCCTCATTCTAATTTATTTTTTTATCTTAAAAAACAAATAAATCAAATCAAATCAAATTCTCACCATATTTGCCTAATTTTTATATATTTTTTTTTTTCCGATAAGAAATTATAATAAATTCACAGAAACAAAA
This sequence comes from Euborellia annulipes, assembly GCA_023213315.1. NCBI lineage: Eukaryota > Metazoa > Arthropoda > Insecta > Dermaptera > Anisolabididae > Euborellia > Euborellia annulipes. The sequence goes on from JAKCPI010002996.1 coordinate 6,301, forward strand.
AGGCTAAATTGGGTAAATCTTATATTTTGACAATTTATTTAGAAAGGAAAGGTGTAGATTCAATTTTTTCACCCAACAGAGCATAAATTTATTCGTACATTGTCTTCTAATATAATATTATATTTCTTATATTTCTCTCTCTCCTTTTTATTTTTATTTTTTTTTTTTGTTTGTAGAAGTAAATTCTTATTCATCATTTTTTCTTATGTGATTTCTTTGCTTTGCTTCTTTTTTCTTTTTTCCTCTTTTGCAAAAAGAACAACAAACATACAAACAAGACACATCCATTTTCTATCCCCCGACACAACAGAGATTTCGTTTCGGATGAAATTTGTTTTCGTAATCTATCTAAAGAGTGAGACAGAGAGAGAGAGAGGGACAAAGCCAGTGACAAAGGCTTTGCACCATATTTTTCACTTATAGCCTACCTTATATTAATTTTAAAATGAAAAATCTAATATTCTTGATGAATTTCTCCATTTTTTTAAAGTGAAACTTTTATTTGATGAGCTCAAATTTTTTCGCTCTTCTATCAGCATGTCGAGTTACAAACCGTTGCGTCAAAGGCCATGACGTCAAAAGCCGTGACGACAAAAGTAGGAAAATTGAAATTTAATATATATGACGAATTATAAAAAAATAATTGTGAAATTTAATTATTCAATTTTTAAATTGATAAAATATAATTTTTAAAATAATTTAAATCTTCAATTGCTAAATAAATATTGTTCTCAGTTTTTAACATGCGTCTATTGATTTCCCATTTTCCAATTATTAAGTTAAGAATAAAAACGCGATTTAATTCTCCTTAATTGAATAATATTCTGAAAATTTTCAGTTAAACGCCTACGATCCGAAAAAAGTTTCACTTGCATCGTGGTTTCATAAAACCACACAATGATTTTTTTTTCGTTATTTTATTTAAAATTAAGGGAAAAATAAATAGTAATAACGAATTTTGACAGATATAGAAAAATCTCTGAGAGAGGTCCATTCCCACCATTCAAGTATTACGTAAGCATATTTTAGATCTCATTTCTCCTGTCAGCAATAATAAGCAAACCTCCTTGTTTACGCCAACATTCTTTTGTTGGGGGAACATCAGCCTTTTTATTCCGTTTAACATAAGCACCTGATTCCCCCTCCTTTGCTCCTTACATAATACATGAATAAACCCATTCTACTTTAAACAATTTCTTTATTAAAATTTTATTAAACAGATTTACAGTTTAATAAAATATGATTATAGGTTTATTCATTTATAAATGTGTTTTTATTAAGAATATTGAGATAAAATATCGAGACATTTCTCTCTCTTTTTTTTTTTTTTTTTTTTTTTTGTTTCCGCTAAAGCAAAAATATTGAATCCACACACAGATTGCAAACCTTTTCGGATATTGAAGTTTTTTCATCCAGAAATAAATTTCAAGCAAAAAAAAAAGAAGAACTCATAATCAAACTATTAATAATAAATTTTGAAATGAATAGAATTTTTTTTGACTTTTTGTAAATAGAGTGCAGTTTTTATTTAAAGAAGAAGAAATAGCAAAGAATAAATGAGATGAATTTGTTGTGTATGATTGGCCATGATGAGCTCCCTGGACTCGAACCAGGATTCGGAAATGTGGTCCAAGGCACAAATATTCGATTCAAAAAGACAAACTTATCTTAAAATTTATCCTAAATATATAATCCTGATTGACATAAAATGAATAATAACAAAAACAAGGGATAGATTGCAGATTGCTTCTGTCATTTATATTCTTGAAGATAGTATGCTGGTGCCAGGCTTGTGTTTCTAATATCACCCCTTTGTTAAATCTTAAACAGAACTTTGGACCTGAGCTAACTTAGCAGAGTCCTCGGGCTTGGCGTAGTTGGTAGCGCGCCTACCTTGTATATCAAGGGTCGCGGGTTCGGATAAGGCACCTCGATGATTTTATTTAAGCCATTTGGATACCAAATATTGGGGTCCAGGCATTTTTATTTAAGCCATTTGGTATCCAAATGGCTTAAATAATATCATCGGACTGCCTGGGACCCGAACCCTCGACCCTTGGTATACAAGGCAGGCGCGCTACCAACTACACCAAGCCAGAGGGCTTGATGAAGTTGAATCAAAAGAAAAATAACAAATATATCTACTTTATTTTTCCTAAAAATGTAGACTGAACCCTTCGAAATTGTGCAAATTACACTGATAAAACTAAAGAAAAGGGAAAATAAAATACTCTCGAATGCTTTAATTCCATAAATTTAAATTACATTCGCCTAGTGCGAGACATTCATAGTATGAAAAGAAATATGAAATAAAAACTTGTTAAATTTTTTTTTTTTATTCATTGGCGGATTGAAAGATGGATGGGAATTGAAAAGATGGATTGCCCTATATACCCTCTATATACCCGCACCTGGATTGGTGTGTGTCCGTGTTCGTGATACACCAGGAGTAGGCCTATACTTGCCTTCTAGGTCATTGATTGCTTATAAGGCATTATCCTCAAATTAAAAAAAAATATTTTCTTTGAAGGCTTATTTAAAACAATATAAGATTATTTTAACAAGAAAATACATTTTTTAAGATGACCCTTAGCACAACTGTCAGAAACTCTACCACTGAGCTATGGCCCAAGAACTACTTAAATAATTGATAACGCCCAGGGATTGAAAAGTTGACTCTGACTTTAGTCAAGAATCGATCTTTTACTGAAAATAATCGACTTTTCAGAATCGAGTTGAAACTCTTTCAAGTCGATTAGAATCGATTCTCACTGGACGACTTCAATTTTTTTCTTACAATTCTTAGTATCCGATGGTAATATAGTTTGTAACGTTTTCATTGATTGACTTTCATCTTTCTTTTAAAACCTACACATAACACACCACTCAACACGCTTTCTAAGATCGGTTAGTGAACATATGTGGCATTCTTAATTCCTCAATTTTTATTTTGATAGTCAACTTCCTTATTTTATTTTAATATTCGGTGCCATATCACGTGCGATTTCTGGATAGAATATACTTTTATACAAATATTGAAAACAATATTTGTGTGTGTTGTATTTAATAAAATGTTTAAATACTTAATAAATCTTATATTATAAATAAATAAATACTAGCCGCGCCGCCCGCCTTCGGCGGGCTTCGCGTCTAGCCAGGGGGGCTACGCCCCCTGGACCCCCGCCAGCTGGCTCGGGCCCGCCTGCGGCGGACCCTCGCCTTTCTTGATGAAAAACTGGGTGAGCGTCTAGAGACGGGGGCTACGCCCCCCTGGACCCCCCCCCCTCCCGCTGCTGGCTCGGGCCGCCTGCGGCGGACCCTCGCCTTTCTTAATTATGAGAAACTGTGTGGCTGGTAGAGGCGGGGGCTACGCCCCCCTGGACCCCCGCCAGCTGGCTCGGGCCGGCCTGCGGCGGACCCTCGCCTTTTTATTCATTATAAAAAGAAAATTATTAGTATTAAGTATTCCAGTCCAGTGCCTGCTTGAGGATTTGTTTACCTTCATAGAATACACAACTGCAAAGAATACTTAAATATTTCTCTATACATTTCCTATGGGAGAAATCGTAACTTTAAGAATTAATAACTCGAAAAGTTATAGGAATTTCGGGACCCGAGTATTTTTCCGGGACTCTCCATAACGTCCTCTATAAGACTGCAAAATTTTGTTTCAAAATTCCAACGGGAAGTTGGTCAAACAGAGCGTGACAGACGGACAGACGGACAGACAGACGGACACTCCGTAATTATTATATATAGATATTTAATATTTACTGAGATCGACTTTTCAAGTGCGTTTTCCATCTCTATATTATACTCTATTATTATTTATATTTGTTCCCAACGTTACTATCCTCTTCTATGAAACAAAAGAAATGTTTTTTTTTTAATCTTTGATTCATATCTCTTGAGCTTTCCTTTAATTACTAAAATATTACGTCATTGTCAATATATACCGCTTTGTGTACCTTTCCTAAATAGCAAGTTCATTTTCTACCTAGCGTATTAAATGAATTGACTCTATTTGTTATTTTAACTATTTTGATTATTTACATTGTATTATTTGCCCAAGACATTTTACATAAACATTAAATTGGACTGGTGGTGACTTGTTTTGAATATTCATTTCATTAATAATAGACCATACACGTGTTGATTCAAATCAATTTCCCACCTAATTTGTCATGTACTGTTGGGGTATTTACTTTGCATTCTTTATTTATTTTTATATCATAATAAGAAGAAAATATTATTATAAAGAAATAGAGAAATAGTCAGGGAGACCAGGCCCATTTTTGCAAGAATTAAAGTAAATATTAAGTATTAAGTAAATATTACTATCAAGCCAATTTTCCATGAGTAGCTTTATTGTGATGAGAGGACCAATTTTTCCTCTTACAATTCTTGATTGTGGTAGCTAACAGGAGTAGAAGGGTAGTATAATATTTCAATTTGACGATTCTCAAAAATATATTATTATTTATGGATTTTTTCATAATTAAATCTTAAGAAAACTATTAACATTAAATAGAAAAAATATTTGTCCTACAAAATATATGGTTTGATCAGTCGTCCACTTGGGAAAATGTACATTTTTCTTGCTTGGGACGGGAAGCGAACCCGGGTCCATAGGCATGAGGAGCTTATATCTTCTCCCTAAGCCACTGATGACGGGCTTCTTAATTATGAGAAAAAAAAAATTATCTTTACTATTCCAATCCAGTGCCTGCTTGAGGATTTATTTACATTCATAGAATACACAAAGGGAAAGAATACATAAATATTTCCTTCGGGAGAAATTAATAACTCAAAAAGTTATAGCAATTTCGGGATGAAAATAATTTCCCTGTCTGGATAGAATATTCTTTTATAAAAATATTGAAAACAATAAGGATAGCGAATAGCACCCAGGAAAAATCAAATCAGACAAAAACTAGATCAATTTTTATCAGATTTATTTGATCGTCGACGTTTCGGACGCCAGTCGTGCCCTTCCTCAGGACCTATGATCGATACAAATCTGTTATAATTGTACATACACAAGGAAGGAAGCAGGTGCAGCCAAAATTAAAGCCTCCGATTTTGTTACAATTAATGAGACGTTTCGAGAATTTAATTGTAACAAAATCGGAGGCTTTAATTTTGGCTGCACCTGCTTCCTTCCTTGTGCATAAATCAACAGCCACGTACTTCATTGGTTATAATTGTACATATATCGGCCATAGGTCCTGAGGAAGGGCGCGACTGGCGTCCGAAACGTCGACGATCAAATAAATCTGATAAAAATTGATCTAGTTTTTGTATGATTTGATTTTTCCTGGCCGCTATTCGCTATCCTTATCAAATTAAACAGCCATTTTCTCCATCAATATTTGTGTGTGTTTTATTTAATATAAAATGTTTAAATACTTATTAAATATTATATTATAAATAAATAAATATATTTAATAGTATTTACTGAGTATCTTCTAAGCACGAGTTGAGTTTTTAAAAAGTCGACTTTCACAAATGATTAATCGATTCCGAGAATCGGAAAAATATCAAGTCGATTCCAAAAATCGACTTTTCGAGCGCCTTTTCCGTCCCTATTTTGATATAAATGACATAAAACAAAATCGCTTAAAAAGTCGAGTGATTTGCAAAGTCCCGCCATATTTATTTCTTTATCTATAAATAATCAGAAGAGACTTCCAATGCCATGCATATCTCATATTGCAAGTTTTTTCCCTCGCAGTGTTTGTTGGTTTAAATTCTCAAACGCTTATGGACCACAGCATCTCTTAGATAAACAAACAAAAAGAAATAAGAATCTTTAATCATCCTTTACCTCAAAAGAAAATAAAATAAAAAGGATAGAAAATAATTCAAAAAATTTTTTTTTTTATTTTGGAACAGTTAATATATCTTTTTTTTTCCAAAAAGGATCAATGATTAATTGTTTGAATATGGAAACGTTCTGTTTGTTCTGTTCAGAAGAGATAAGAGATGGCCGAGGAGAAATCTGGTGGCGTCATAAGATAACAAATCATTTTTTCTCGGGGTTAATTTTCTAAATTCAATTCCGTTTAAGCAATTGAAATGAAAATCATTCCGTGTTCGGTTTATATTTGTCTGTTCTAACACTGAATTTTGGTTTAGTGATGATGATATAACGATCGTTGGTTGTGTCAATTAAAGATTAATTTTAATGCATGCATATATTCAGCTATCGAAGCTCAATTTTTCACCGTCATCTCCTTTTCTTTTCTCCTCAATAAATCCTAGCAATTTCTAACATACGTATATGTATCATTATATCTTGAAATTATTTTATTAAATTAATTAAAAACACTAAGGTGATATTTATTGGTATAAATACTTGACCAGTACTGCGTCATCTTCAGAAGAAATAGAAATGTACAGGAAATATGCAAAACCCAACATCCAGGCAAAACTCTTAGCAGTACGGATGTCTTTGCTGCCTACTTTCTAGGCGCAGTCGAGAATCTCGCGGCCGGAGTTAATTTACTCTCTCCTCTCTTCTTCATACTCTTACCTCTATATATGTTAAGAAAGTATTGGATTCATGTCAAAAATTTGATGTCGAGACTTTGACGGATATACACGTTTTGAGGTCCCCTGTGACCAAAAAAAAGGTTTTCGCCACATGGTCTGTGTGTTTGTCTGTCTGTCTGTGAACAAAATACCTCAAGAACGGAAAAGAGTTAGGAGGTTGAAATTTTATATTTAAGTTAGGCACCCCTCTGGGACGTGACACGAAGCTTTTGAACAAAATCGACCAAAGATTACTAGTACTTTACTGATGCACTTTTTCAGTTTTTTTCGATTTTCTCTAAATTCGCTCCAACGATTTTATTTAAAATTCAAAAATCAATTATTTATTAGATGCTCTTTAAAATGTAGACTATATTCTCATTTTGCCATTGAAATCTTCTGAAGAACACTTTACTGTTTTTTTTAAGCTGCTTATTTGAGTAAACTATCACTTTACTCTTTTTTTTTATTTTTATAAAAAAGTCATTTCAGCTGCTGAGGCCATTTGACTCTTATAAATTTATTTATTATTTATATTATACAGTATCGATGGCTTCCGGCGGGCGTTTAATGGTCTTGTTTTTCGGGGGCCACCTATCCCGATTTTCAGTACTACTTGGCGTTGCTTAACAACATTGATCTTGGTGGCTGTTGTTCTTTCTTCTTGCCAGGCCCGCCGGCCACTTTACTCTTGTACTCCATAGAAAAGATAGGAGAAATGGTTGCCATGGTAACAAAATATAAATATATTCCAACTTATACACCTACCTTTTTTTTTTTTTGTACCAACAGTAGAGACGGTGCCACTGCGGCTGTTCAAGTTATAATTGAAGAATCTTCATTAAGTATAAATATGTTTGCCATACTTATAAATTTTACATCTTGAAAATCGAATATACCGTAGGCCTACTGTCGGAAACTAAATACATGTCCACACCAGATTTGTTTGTCTTTTTCGGCATCTGAGATCATTTAGACCCCGTTCCCATTTTTCTAAATTAATTGGTATCCAATGTATTTTAGAAACATTTTTATCGTTTCTTCATAACATTCAGAGAATAGTTCGATAGATGAGTAAATATAAAAAGAACATATTATCAATAAATGACTTACTTGTTAGAGCAAGAATCGTTGCTTGCATCACGTAGTGACGTATCTCAAAAAAAAAATCAAAAATTGAGATCCAACGGGTATGGCCATGACCTGGCCTTCTTTACATTATCACAAAGTGACGAATCTGTATTTCCGTGTTTTTTCGTATTATTTAGGTTTTTTGGTATTGCGTATCTCAACATTTAATATAACAACACGAACTATAAACAGCTCTCCTGAAAAATGATAGCCACTACGTGTTTCAGGAATATAATTAAAAGTCTGTTACTATATTATAGAGCGATTTTTGAGCTTGTGATGAAAAAGCTTAAGTCTTGTAGTTCTTCCGGTTTCGTAGATTTTAAGAATTGCAAGAACTTTGGGGGGCTTCGTAAGTTTGGTTTAACTTTTATTGAAAATAGCTTGCGGTTATTTTCGTGAAGTGCGTGCATTCATTTGATTAAAATTTGAAATAAAAATAAATATATAAAAAAAAAAAAAAACAAATTCTAGTTTCTTTGCGTTTATGTCAAAGTAATAAATTGACAAGCAAACTCCTCTGATTATTCCATCTTTCTATATCTATCTTTTTATTCAGTTCAAAACTATATTTCCCAAGGGGAGAAATACTATAGTAGGGAAAAGGTGGAAATTCTAAAACGTATTATCTCTCTCTATATTTTATCTCTTGGCGTTATCGGTGTTCGATAATCCATAAACATCAGTTTAGGGAATAGGAATATATTCTAAAAATGCAAAAGACCCGCATGCAAAAAAAAAAAAAAAAAAATTTCCCTTGACACACACACGTAGGGAGCAGCATTGTTGCGGCCAATTAGCCACATGTTCATATGAGGACAAAATTACAAGTGACAAGTGTAATAGACCGAGTTCAACTAATGGTGAAATGAATTAACGGTCGACTGACGAGCGGCTCGGGAGGGGGGAGGGGGCGGAGGGGGAGGTAACCAACCAGCCAGCATCGCCACCGAAATTGAATCTTCGCCCTTCGGGGATATAGCCTATACCAGTATGTAGTATTGATTAAACTAAAAAGAAATTAGGAAAGAAAATTAATTTTCATCTGAACAGTTTCAATCGGGGTCACCTGGTTAATGACCTCGAGTTACCCGAGTTAAGATTCAATGGCATATCCAAGCATATTTATTAACTCCACCTTTACCACTTGTAAGAATTATAAATGTTTTTAATCATTTTTCCATTTTTTAGTCGACAAAAATGAACTTTTTTTCTTTCACAAGAAAGATATGAAATTCTAGAAGTATTTTTCATGCTGAATTCAAATATAATTTCAGTTTTGCCCCATCAGGCACAGTTTTAGAGATATAGAGCAAAATAGATTTTGATTGAAAATGGGCTCTAAAACGGCTTTTATTTAGAATGCTCAAATTATTTTTAACACGACACCACAGAAAAATATGCAGATATTTAGAATACATATAAATTTAAAGTTTCATCCCAATCGGAGGTCATTTAGACGTGCCTCAAACGTCTAAAAGTTTAGGAAAATCGAAATTTTTAAGATTTTTTTTGCTTTGGTCACCCCTAATACAATTTTAGATATCCCTGAATGCAAAAAACATATATTTACGATATTCTATAGTTCTTTGGCTTTCTAAAATCATTCATTCATCTATCTGTTAATTATTAACGAAATTATGATACAAAAACGTCATCAAAGAAAAAATACCAGTACACTCACTGATCGAAAAAAATGAACTTATTTTTCTTTCACAAGTATAAAGAAAGATATGAGATTCTAGAAATATTTTTTTTTTATAATATTTAATAAAGTTAATGCCCGTGACCCGATTCTCAAAAATGATATATTAGCTTCTCGTGGATAGGGTTCGCTTTTTAATTCGATTGAAGTCTATTTTTTTCGACCAGTGAGGGTACTTGTGTTTTTTCTTTGATGACGTTTTTGTTAATTATTTCGTTAATAATTAACAGATTTTTACGAATGAATGATTTTTAGAAAGCCACCGTCTAAATGACCTCCGATTGGGATGAAACTTGAAATTTATATGTATTATAAGTATCTGCGTATTTTTACGGGGTGCCGCGTTAAAAATAATTTGAACATTCTAATTAAGAGCCGTTTTAGAGCACATTTTCTATTAAAATCTATTTTGCTCTATATCTCTAAAACTGTGCCTGATGGAAAAATATATCTGAATTCAGAATAAAAAAATGCACTAGATTCACTAATCAGATTTCTTGTGAAGAAAACCTTGTCGACTAGTGTAATATTAGAATCAAGTAAAAAGTATTTTTGTTATCTTTTATAAAAAGGGACTTGCTATTTTGATCTCTTTTTATAGAGAATTCAAACAAGCATAGACTTCTATCTCTTAGTAGAGTGCGAGACGTGCTATGGCTCAATTCTCTTGTGTATTTTTTATCTTAAAAAGTTAATACTTGTATAGTGCACCCTAAATGACTATCCCCCTTCTCTAGTGTCTTATTAAAGGTAATTTTTTATTTCCTTTTATTTAATTGATCTTCACCTATCAAAAGATTATTAATTAAGGAGAGGAAGAGAAAGCTAAGCAGGAGGGGGAAGCTAAGAGTTATTAAAAAAAAATCTTTCACCAAGTCATTTACATATTAAAAATGTTCTTATTTTAATCAGCATATATTTTCGTTAAGAGATGAAGAGCGGGGAGGAGATGGATGGGGGGGGAGAGATGAGCCAAACTCCTCACTCCCCAGAAAACATTTTCTGGCCGGGTGAATGTTGAAAGTGTAGGTCAAGGGATTCCAGCCTCTCTGAGAATAATAGAAAAATACGAGTGAGAAATATTTTTTTTTAAAGTGAAACTTTATTTTGATCGACACAAATTTTTTCGTTTCTCTATCAGAATGTCGCGTTACAAGCCGTGACGTCAAAGGCCGTGACGCTACAAGTTATGTCGTCACAAGCCATGACGACAAAAATAGGAAAGTTGAAATTTAATATATACCGGTTATATATGATGAATTATAAAAAATAATTGTGAGATTTAATTATTGAATTTTTAAATTGATAAAATATAATTTTTAAAATAATTTAAAATGATTCAAATCTTCAATTACTATTGTTCTCAGTTTTTAACATGCGTCTGATTTCCCATTATCATTCCCATTTTCCAATTATTAAGTTATGATTAAAAACGCGATTTTAATACCCTTAATTGAATAATTTTCTGAAAATTTTCACTTAAACGCATACGATCCGAATAAGTTTCACTTGCATCGTGGTTTCATAAAAACTGTGCAACCTCTCTTTGGCGGCCATGTGTTGTGATTTATTTTCTCTTGCAATATCTAATTTCTTGAAAAATTAACAATTAAAATTATTGAGTTTAAAAGATTAGAAACTAGCCGCAATGCACACCTTCGGCGTTTAGGCCCTTATTGGCGGGCGTATTGTTTCAACTAGAGCCTACGGTTGATAGTTTAAATTTAATATATTAGCAGCTATTGTATATTTCATTTATTAAGGCTCACTAAGCTGATGTTTCGGTCTTGATTATTACCATCTTCAATGCATGTGGGCTACCAATATAGGCACGTAAATAAATATTCAATCATAAATATATAAATGAACTTATAAGTAAGCTATTTATAATAATTTTATAAAATTAAATACTTCCTGTATTCGCAATATATGATTGATATATTTTGAACAATTTTCAATCATTATAATATATTTATTATTATTATAATATAATTACTTATATGTCTGGATTTTTATTTATGTGCCTATATTCGCCGCCCACAAACTCTGAAGATGATATTAATCAAGACCGAAACGTCAGCTTATGGGCACTTAATAAATGAAATATACATTAGCTGCTATTCTTTTTATTTACTCATATAAGTTATAAAATCTGCATCATTAATATTAATATAATATCTTCAATTTCATTTAATATTTGTTTTGATTTGACACTCAACACCACGTGAGTTTTTCTTTAAATCTAAAATATCTTTTCTCTTTGTTTCAGGTGAGCCCACATTTACATCCAACAACAACAACAACAACAACCCATTAAGCTATCCAGAGCGTCGTGAGTTATATTTTCATTATTAAGTTTTTTTTTTACTTTCTCTTACCTCTATGTATATGTTAATATATATAGAGAGAGAAAGTATTGTATTCATCTTAAAAGTTCGATGTCGAGATTTTGATGGATATACACGTTTTGAGGTCCCCTAAATCCAAAAAAATAGTTTTCGCAACATGGTCTGTCTGTGGGTGTGTCTGTGAACGAAATATCTCAAGAACGAAAAAAGCTAGGAGGTTGAAATTTTATATTTAAGTTAGGCACCCCCATGGGACGTGACACGAAGCTTTTGGACAAAATCGGCCAAAGAGTACTAGTTCTTTACTGATGCACTTTTTCAATTTTTTTTGATTTTCTTAAAATTTTCTCTAACAATTTTGTTTAAAAATTCATAAATCCATTATTTTTTAGGTCCTCTTTAAAATGTATATTCTCATTTTGGTCTCAAAATTGTTTGAAGCACACTTTACTCTTGTACTTCATAGGAAAGATATGAGAAATGGTCGCCGTGGTAACCGCCATGTGTACTGAGCTTGTCACGCCATATTTTTTGTGTCGACATATATTTAGTTTCCGCCGATATATTAGAATTCAAGATGTAAATTTTATAAGTATGGGAGAATATTTATATTTTGTTATCATGGCGACCATTTCTCCTATCTTTCCTATGAAGTACATTTGAAAGAGCACCTAAATAATAATTGATTTTTGAATTTTAATCAAAATTGTTGGAGCGGATTTTGAGAAAATCGAAAAAAACTGAAAAAGTGCATCCGTAGTTAAAAAAATCTCATATTTGGATATTTTATACTCAATAGAGAATCATAAAAAAATCCCTTCACTAAATGTCCATTCTAATTCCCATTAATCGTTAGTAAGTTAGTGGTCGGGTAGATTGGCTTTAATTCAATCTCTTTTTTTGTTACTCCCTTTTTGTTGTGGGATATGATTATTGTTTGTGTCTATGCCGGATAGAAAAGCAACTGACCACCGTCTGGCAAATGGAAATAATAATAAATTTAATGAAAACATCTGGCCTTGTCTTTTGATGGTCACTTAATTTTATAAAAGGTCTCTCTTTTCTTTAATATTAAACTGAACTGGACAACTAGACGAGCTCACATTAAGTTTTACGAAACCAAGAGATAGCTAGAGTAGGGGATTTATAAATTTATTTAAGATTTCAATTGTGAAAAACGAAACAAAGCTAGGTCAATTATATGGACCCTGTTACGCATTAGTGTGTCAAGCGCCAAAAAATTGAGTTAAGCACGGAATATTGTTTCAAATGCTATAATTAATAGTATTACTTTCTCATACCCTATATATGAAATATATAGAGAGAGAAAGTATTGCGATCATGTCAAAAATTCGATGTCGAGATTTTGATGGATATACATGTTTTGAGGTCCCCTGAGTCCAAAAAAGTGGGTCCCGCAAATTGGTCTGTGTGTGTGTGTGTATGTGTGTGTGTGTGTCTGTGTGTGTGTGTGTGTGTGTGTGTGTGTGGACAGATTTTTAGCATGAAGGAGTTGAGCTAGCGGATTGAAATTTTATATTTAACTTAGGTACCTTTGAAGAATCTCAAAATAAGCTTTTGAACAAAATCGGCCAAAAAGTACTAGTACTTTACTGATGTACTTTTTCAGTTTTTTTCGATTTTCTCAAAATTCCCTCCAAGGATTTTTTTTAAAATTCATAAATGAACTATTTTTTAGATGCTCTTTAAAATGTATATTCTCATTTTGCCGTTGAAATCTTCTGAAGACCACTTTACTCTTGTTCTTCATAGGAAAGATAGAAATGGTTGCCATGGTAACGGAATTTAAATCTTTTTCTTTTTATTAGATTAAAAATCAATTATTATTTAAATTCCCATTTATTTTTTTTTATTTCTGTTTTAATTGTTTCAAAGAAAACATATATATATATCTCTCCCACTTGCAAACATTATCGTCTCTCTCTACTCTTTTTAAATTCCCTTTCCACCTTATCTTCGCATAGGAACAATGTTAATTTCCTATAGGGATTTGTATGTTAATTTCGATTCAAAAGGGGGTCCCCTTTAGAACTTTTTAGGCATTTAAAATTTTTTTTTCCAATTCTTATGAAATTTTGTATTTATTTACGATTCTATATTGTGTATAAAATGTCCAAATATGAGATTAAAATTTTGAAAAATAACCATAGTTTATTTGAAGCAGTCAACATTTAAAATGCAAGTTTGAAACTAAGGTGCTATCGGAAACTAAATATATCTCGACACAAAAAATCTGGTGTGACCAGCACAGTGCGCAACTTTCTCTTACCGAAGGGTAAGAGAAAGTTGTGTGCTGTGCGCCAGTCACACCAGATTTTTTTTATTTTTAATTTATTTGTGTCTTTAATTGTTTCAAAGAAAACATATATGTCTCTCTCTCACTTGCAAACATTATCGTCTCTCTCTACTCTTTTTAAATTCCCTTTCCACCTAATCTTCGCATAGGAACAATGTTAATTTCCTATAGGGATTTGTATGTTAATTTCGATTCAAAAGGGGGGTCCCCTTTAGAACTTTTTAGGCATTTAAAATTTTTTTTCCCAATTCTTATGAAATTTTGTATTTATTTACGAATCTATATTGTGTATAAAATGTCCAAATATGAGATTAAAATTTTGAAAAATAACCATAGTTTATTTGAAGCAGTCAACATTTAAAATGCAAGTTTGAAACTAAGGTGCTATCGGAAACTAAATATATCTCGACACAAAAAATCTGGTGTGACCAGCACGGTGCACAACTTTCTCTTACCGAAGGGTAAGAGAAAGTTGTGTGCTGTGCGCCAGTCACACCAGATTTTTTTTTATGAAATATGTCCTAAAAACATTTATATTTAATGTTACTTGCACAATGGACAAAAAAAAATTATATAGAATTCTATGAAAACAAAAAACTTTAATGTTAATTTTCTCAAAACTCGGTAGCTGACGCTTGACACACTAATGCGTAACAGGGTCCATATATGTGTGTATATTTGCGTATAAAAAAAAAAGGAAAAGAGAAAAAGATGAAAAAATAACATTGCAATCCCTTGCGGGTGGTCCAATTTGATCATCCCCTTAGAGCTTGCTGTCTGAGTTTACAAACCTCTAAGTACCGTGTATCATCTTGTTATCTTGTTCGGTTCAAGACACGGATATTTAAAATTGCATCGTTATTTTTTTTTTTTAGAAATCTCGATTTATTTAAAAACATTAGAAATATACATAAACTATGATGTTTTTTTTTTAGTCTTTTCTGCATCTGAGGCCATATAGACTTTAACGATGCTCAAATTATTTATTATGTGGGGGGGGGTTCAACAATTTTAATAAAATTTATTTAAATCTTAATAATGTTTTATTGCTATGGAGATTTGTACAGGAACGGTAGGAACTTTGCAGCTGGACGACGCTTTGGTCGCAATTTACGACCTTCATCAGGAGAAATATTTTTTATTTATTTATTTAATTAAGGTCTTTTTCGGCATCGAAGGCTATTTAGACCCCGTGCCTATTTATTTAAATTGATTTGTAGCAAATTCAATTTAAATAAATTTTGTCGCCTGGGACGGGATGCGAACCCGTGATCCTTGGTCAGCACGCTAGCACTGAGGGCGACAAATATTTTTAACTATTCACGATCTTAGGAATTTTAATATCTATTGTAATCATATACAATAGATAATATCGTGTATAGTTAACAATATTTGCCCTGATGAAGGTCGGGAGACCGAAACGTCGGCGAATAAAAATAAGATATTTTTTTATTTAATCTCCTGTCTACAAAGTTCCTTCTGATCCTGGTCTATTTAAATCATTTAAATATCCGCTGATAGATAAATAAATAAATTTATCGTAAATAAATAAATATTCTTCTTTCTTGCCTCCTTCTGCCTGATTATTCCCGCAATACGGGGTCGGCGGAATTTGTCATTCAAGGGTTTTTGCAACCGGGAAGGAATAGAACAGGTCGCACGGTCTGACGCCTGTTGAAAATATAGAAGAGAAGAGACTGACATGCAAAGAAATGAAGTACAGCCAGTCCCAGCTAGGGCAGCTCGTGGTCGCCATACACGTACCCACAAGATGGGCCCCTGAGAAAAAATAAATAAATATTATTATATCTCTTAAATGTCTAAATGGCCTCAAATGCCAAAAAGAATTAAAAAAAAAAAAAAAAAAAAAAAAAAAAAAAAAAAAAAAAAAAAAACTTTATTATATAATATTTTCAAATGAAATTTTCCGCGGACTAAGCATAGTACGTCGTAGTTGAATAACTAGAGTATATTAACCGGATATTTATTAAAAGCAAGCAGAAATGCCCCATTAAGGAAATACCATCCGGAAATAAACACTCTGCCCATCCGCCTTTCAATATTAATAATATTCTATTTATTTTTAATGCACGCGGACTGACACTTCATAAATAAATATAAACACACACAGATGGGTCAAAAATACATTTTTTTTAGAGATGTTAAATTAAGAACACTTGAGTAAATTTTATTTTCGTATTAAGCTTAAAAATAATCATTTATTTTAAGTTTGAGTACAACTATTTCTAGTTTGATGCCGATTTTATCGGAGATTGGTTATTAATAATTCTTTGAATTTGGCGAAGGTGGGATTGGCCTCTGCGAGCGAGTCATTTATTTTTATTATTTTAACATAAAAAATCTGGTGCGACTGAGCACAGTAGATTTTTTTTTGTGTCGAGATATATTTAGTTTCCGATAGCACCTTAGTTTTAAACTTGCATTTTAAATGTTGACTGCTTGAAATAAACCATGGCTATTTTTCAAAATTTTAATCTCATATTTGGACATTTTATAGATAATCCTAAATAAATAAAAAATTTCATAAGAATTGAAAAATTTGTTTAATGGGGGAAAAAGTTCCAAAGGGGGACCCCTTTGAATCGAAATTAACATGCAAATCCCCATATGGGGATTTAACATTGATTCTATGGAAGGAAGAGCCCGAAAATGGATTTGAAAAATCTGAAATACTAATGTATTTCAAACAATTTTCACGAAAATTTTACTGATATACCAGGGTACTTATTAAAAAGCGTCTAAAAAAATAGTTGATTTGTGAAATTTAATCAAAATCGTTACTGCCAATTTTGAGAAAATCGGAAAAAACTCGGAAAAAGTACTTCAGTAAAATACTAGTACTTTTTGAGCGTTTTTTGTTCAAATGCTATTTTGACTGCCCTGAAGAACCACACTTAAATATAAAATTTCAATCTCGTAGGTCAATTCCTACATGATTTAAATCGTTACACACCATCAGACAGACCAATTTGCAGGAACCACTTTTTTGGACTCAGGGGACCTCAAAATGTGTATATCCATCAATATCTCGACATCGGATTTTTGAAATGAATCCAATACTTTCTCTATATATATATTAACATATAGACCCTATAGGTAAGATAAAGTGAAAAAACTTGAGATGGCGAATTAAA
>JAKCPI010002998.1:0-77355 GCA_023213315.1 Euborellia annulipes
GTACCCAATGTGCGTTTCGGTCGAAGTTGTTGAAGATGAAATAGAAGGAGCGTTTCGGTTTGATAAATTTTCTACTTCAGAGGTTTGATGTAAAAGGCTATTATGCGAAGAGCTCCCGCAGAGAGTGCATCTTTTAGTTGATCCGCACCGCGAGGTTAAATGAGAGTGATGGAGACAACTTTCGCAGAGCTTTAGCTTTCGAATCTGTTCAAGTCTTTGCGATGGTGTGAGTGATTTAAATTTCTCACAAAAATAGATTGGATGCGAGGGATTTGAACAGACTGGGCATGGAGGTTTATTTTTATTATTGGTCACAACATTAGCGATAGTTTTAGAAGGCAATTTATTAGATAATTTTTTATCATTTGAGGGGCCTGCATTTACTTTTGAAACAGGTTTTTTATCTCCAAAAGATGTTCTCAATAATTTTGAATAGTTTTGTAAAAATTCCAAAAGGTCGGTAAATGTAGGCAGCTCCTTTTGTTGATATTTTAATTCAAATTGTCTTCTTGTTTCAGGGTCAAGGGCTTGAAATGCTATTTCGAATAAAATTATTTGATCTAAATTTTGTATGGCCATTTTTTTTAATTGATGAATAATTTTCGAAAAGCATTTCTGATAATGTCTCTAAAGCTTGATATGAATGTTCTTTAATGGGTGTAATTTTTATTAATTTATTTAAATGAGAACTCACTATGAACCTTTTGTTCTCATATTTATCAATAAGTTTTTTAAGGGCGATGATATAATGATCACTAGTTAGAGGCAAATCTTTTACAAGTGATGCAGCGGGACCTGTTAATGAACCCAAAAGATAGTGAAACTTTGCCAAAGAATCGATGTTTTGATTGTTGTGGATAAGACTTTGAAAATGAGAGTAATATGACGACCAATTTAATATATTTCCATCAAATGGTTTTAATTGAATTTTAGGAAGTTGAACGGGAATTTTTGATGATATATTTTGTCCTTGACTTGTAGAAGAAAATGAATTATTAAATTGATCATTATATAAAGGTCTAAGATTAAAATATATGTTCTCTATTTTTTCTAAATTTTCCAGGGATTTGATATAATTTTCATCGCTTTGGTTTAAAGCGCAGATATCACGAATGGCCGCGTGTGCTTTTTTGATATCACTATATACTTCTTCAATTTGAGTGGCTCGATTAATAATTTGTGATTGAGCCATAGGATCCGTATTAATTTTACCAAATAACGTATTCATTTTTCCAAAAAATGTTAAGGCTTCTTTCGATTTTAAAGAACATTCAGCAATGACCTTGGTCTCTCTTTTATTATACACCGCCATTTTTGTTAGATAGATAAGAGATTTTATATGTAGAAATGGTTTTATATTGATATAGGATATATTTGATATTAGAATTTAATTAGATATAAGATGGATAGGTTTAAGATAATATAGGTTTTTGATAAGATATTTGATTGATAAGATAAGTGGTTGATAAGGTAAGCGGACTGTATTTTTTATTTCCAAAGGAGCCGAATCAGATAAAAGGGTAGATAAGATGAGATTCGGTTCGATATGGACCAGATTTTTGGATGTAGGATAAACTGAGGCTCTTACCTTTTCAAAATTTGATGAGGGCCTCGTTGTTCAAGATAGATGCGTCGAGAGGGCTGCGCGCTGGCTTTGATCAGTGAGCATTGGACGCGTTGAGTATTAAAAGGTAACTAAAACTATTAATTTGCCTTTTCGGCGATTTGGATAAAAAGGTGGAGCCTTCAGTTTTTGGAAGGGACACCAGGTGGCGGGCTATGCTCTATTATATTTCGAACAAGGATTAAGAGATCTATCGATGTGCAATCTCAAATGAACAGCCTTGAAGCAATGAAAAATTTTATGACCTCTTCGCCTGCAGAAGACTCAGTATTCAGAGCTTGTAGAATGGTCATAAAGTTCATCGGTAGTGGTAATTTCCCAGAGATGTTAAAATAAAATATTTCAATTTGGTTCTTGATTTTTGGGCAGGCCAAAAAGATGTGGTTGAAATCACCAATGGAAACTCCGTCGCAGTCACAATATGGGGAATCTCTGAGGTTCAATCGATGAAGGTGACTTGGTGATGAGGCGTGACCCAACCTCAGCCTATTCAGAAGGACAATAATGTTCCTATATAGGTCTCTACCATGGAACCACGGTCTGCCTTTAACATCCGGCATAACGCCATAGAAGAATCCCCCTTTCGCGCGGCTGGAGACATCCCATTCCCTCTGCCAATTGGACACTTGACACCTTTTTTTATCTGAGAAACAAGGTCTTGAGCTGGGAGCTTACAGGCCATAAACTCTCCCTCGATTGTGGCATCATTGGCCAAGGCATCAACTCTTTCATTACCCTTCAACCCGATATGGCTAGGGACCCAAACAAAACAAATACGATCGCCCACGAGTGATAGTAACTCTCTAATTCTAAATATTAAATGATTATTGGAAGAATTTCTCCCAAAATTTTCCAATGCCTTTAAGACGCTTAAAGAGTCTGATAAAATTAAGAAGCGGGTGTCTTCAGTCTCCGTTATAACATATTCTATCGCTTTCATAATGGCGAGAGCCTCTGCACTGAATATCGAGGCCTCGCAATATGTTTTAAACATTTTGAAATACTCTCTGTTCTGATGGTAGAAAGCAAAACCCACATTCATGAAATCTTCTTTTTTTGATCCGTCCGTAAATATAACAATGGCGAACCATAATCCAATACAGGCCTTATCAACGACCTATATAGTAAGAGACAACTCTCCGGATGCGCACCCCACCAAGTTCTAGCTACTGTTTTCATAATGTTCATACTCCTTTCACACCATTATGGACTGTCAATAGATAAAAAAAAAAAAAAAGTTCTATTTGATAAACGGCTCCAGGATATAAAATTGTGTAAAAATTTATTTTTCTCTTTTTTCAGGAAAGAGTGTTTTGAATGCAAATTGAATAATAGAACGTGGCTGTAGCGATATGTTGAATAAGAAAGAGGATGCAGCCAAATTTATTTATAATAAACACTTTATTGGGACGTTTGTCGGTTGAACTAATGACAACTCTATTTATATATAATATATATAAAATTTAAATATTCTCTTTGAAGGCTGAAGATAGGGTTGATCCCAGCCGAAACGTCCCAATAAAGAGTGTTTATTACCAAATAGAGGCTCAATTATTTGACTGCATCCTCTTTCCTATTCAACATTGAATGCAAATTGTTTTGACACGGGCCCACCATTATTTTGTACTGAGGGTGACCAGACCAGGCGTGATGTTGGTAAAATAAAATAATATCGTAGAAGAGTGATCAATTTAAGGCTGTTTTTTTTAATCTCTGGTTATTTCTTGTGTATTTCGTCCAGTAATAATTTTTCAGAGTACATAGCTGGTATATAGAGATTGTTATATATACTATATTGTGGTGAAGTGTCAAAAAATCTGTGTAATGAATGATCATAGCTAAATGTGTTTTATCAGTTTTTTTTTTTAGGTGTCCAAGAGTTTTATCGACATTTGTTAAATTATCGTCTATTGAAAATGTCGTAAACTAAAAATAATATCCATCATACAACAACAACAACAACAAAGTTTTTAAGAGTTCTTAGCATCTTGCAAGGGAAAGTATTAATAGTAGTTGTTCTGAATTTAATTCATCTAAGATGTTACAAGCACGGGGGTGTGTGTGTGAAAGAGAGAGAGAGTAGATTCATCTTTTCTCCCCTATACTTTAAGAGATCAAAAGCGAATTATAAGAGTGAAAAGAAAGAATAAAAAATGGTTGAATATAAGTCATGTGCTCTGGTCAAAAATATATTGAACAAGAATCAAATCTTTCACATATTCCGGAGGATTTAAATATTTTTCAATTTGTCTAAAAAATCTTTAGAAGGCCTAAGCTAAATATGTGACAACTTTTAATGGAATAGAGATTTTTCGAAATCCTCCCCATCTGATAGATCTCCTTGTATATTACAGTAATTTACAAAAAAAAATATTTTTGAATAGTTTTAAAATTTTAATGGAAAATATATTATTAATAAAAAAAATATTCGATAGCAATGACAGCTAAGTGATGAGTATTGTCATGGAGATACTACGTATTTGCTATATACTCTGAATTATGAATAATAAAAATCAAACATGACATGGTTAAAAAGTCAAATCAATGAAGTGTATTTATTAAAAGAGAAAACACTTCAATAAAAATATAAATCAAAATTTTCTGACGAAGGCTTTTAAACATATTTTAACAAGAAAGACAAAAATTTCACGAAAATGTCAGTCCGCCATACTTGAAAATAAGTAAGTCATGGGACTCAGATTCAGAACAAAAGTGGGAACGCCAAATAAAATAAAACGAGTTTCACGCTTTCACTTAATTTTTCCCCCAAACATGATATTTTTTCTCCCAAATCGCCCATATTATATAAACTGATTTGCATTACTCATTGTAATATTATAAATAAAATTCAACTGAACACTATAAAAGATAAACATATGTTGCCAGATCTATATTATGTGAAAAAATACTTAAGTCAAAGGACATGTATTTATTATTTTTGATAATAATATTGTTAACTTAATTCAATTATAAATTAAGATAGGTCACGACCAAATTAAAATTATAATAGACCCTAATGAATTTATGCATTCAACTTTTTAATTTTATTAAAAAAAAAAAAAAAAAAAAAAAACAAATATAACTTAGGGATTCTATCCGAACAACCTTAAATCTCAAATTTCATCCCGTAGTTTTTTTCGTTCTTGAAATATTTTATTCACAGACAGACGGACTCACTTATAATTAGTTATCTGAGATATAAGGAAAGTGAAGTGCGAAGTTAGCAACATAATAAGGGCATCATTTATAAAAATTATTAAAAATTAAAATAATTATTTAAAGCGAATTAATTAGCGCAGAAATTTAAAAATTTCAAAAAAAAATAATATAATAATACAGGCTTGTGTTCCTATTTCACTCTTTATTTAAGCCTTATACCAAACTTTGGGTCTTTGCTTGTTAATTAGGATCTGAGCTCTTATTTAATCATATGATTAGCTTATTATCAGACTAGAAAAGACTCGAACGACATAATAAACGAGTTTATCCTAGGGATAGCTACTTAATTAGAACTGAAGCAACCGACCTTTAAAATTGTAAAAATTCAATAAATCGGAAAAAAGTTTTTCAATAATTTTTTTCTTTAGTAATAGAATAACTTTTTAATTATACGCTCGTTTTGTGTCCCAATTTAAGAGAGAATGGCTCAAAAAAAAAAAAAAAACTTTACCCAAAGAGCAAAGTTAAAAATGTTCAAATTCTTTTTAACAAAAAAAAAAATTTAAAATAATATTAATCTTTTTAAAAACTTGTTGAGTTTAAAACAATTTTTTTCACCACTCTTTTTTTTTAAAGTAAAAAAAAAAAAAAAAGTACAGCTGTACCTACAAGTAAGAAATGATTAATTATAAATTAATATCAATGAAATTTACTCCATTTTATTCAGTAAATTTTTTTTTTCATGTACTTAAATTTCCATTTATCATTTTTATATATATATCTATTTCTTTTAGTTTAAAAGATATCAACGTTGTTTAAATGGAAGAAAAATGAAACAAGTATAACAAAGAGAGTAAACACGATCCATATTTAGATAGTAGAGGATATTTGCATGAAGAATATAAAAAGAAGTAGCAAGTCCCTCTGTCAGAAAAACAGGGATGATTTTCTTTATTTTTTTCGGCTGTAGGGAGGCTCTTTAGGATTTGTTAAGTTCAATTAGCAATGGCAACAAGGAGGGGACGTTCAACAAGCTGATTCCTCAGTGCCACCCTCCCGAGTATTGCTTGTTATAATAACAAATTTCTATTTCAATGAATATTAAAAAAATAAAAATATGCAAACTCACCAATTGGATCGACGTGTGTGATGTGATCGACGAAATCTCTCTTTCCTAAATAGACGGTGATTTTGCCGTTGGGTGAACTTTTCTTGAACACCCTGTAACAAAAAAAAAAAAAATACCTTTTAGATTATTGTTTCTCCGTGAGGTAAATAAAATGAGTTTGTGGAAATTTTTTGGAATTTTATATCGTTAGTGTAAAAAAACATATAATTAGACCAACGAAAATAAGTGTTGTTTAATAAGACAAATATTAAGAGATGTTGATGTTGGTGTCAATATTGATAATCTAAAAGCCAAGGGGTGTTAGAAACTTTGGCTATATGTAGAATTCTTTTCTTGCAACATACCGATAACATGAATTTTTTCTGGAGTATTATTAGTACCAGGGTATATGGATAGCGCTGATTGCAAAAATACCATCAGTTTTGCCCCATCATGCATAGTTTTAGAGATATAGAGAAAAATAAACGTTAATAGAAAATTTGCTATAAAGTGGCTATAATTTTGAATTTTTGTGATTTTTTCAAGACGTCACTTCTTAAAAATATACAGATAGATAAAATACATTGAAATATTCCGGTTTCAGCACAATCGGAGGTGATTTAGTGGTGCCTCAAAAAATTTAGAAAAATCGAATTTTTGCAAATTTTAATTTTTTAAATTTTGTACACCCTAATTCAATTTTTTCGATCTCTGAATGAGAAAAACATATTTATGATATTCTATAGTTATTCAACTTTCCAAAAATCACACCCCCAGAATAGCTCTAACTTCTAAGGCATTTATCCTAAAATCTTCTTTGATTGCGATTTTGTTCATAATTTCGTTAATAATTATTTGGAAAGATGAAGAACTATAGGATATCGTAAATATATGTTTGTTTGTTTTTTCATTCAGGGATTGAAAATATTGCGTTAGGGGTGTCCAAAGTTTAAATGAAACAGTAAATTTCGATTTTTCTAAATTTTAAAGCCGTTTGAGGCACCAACCTTTGATTGTAGTGAAACTTGAATATTTTTATGTATTTTAACTATCTGCATATTTTTAAGAAGTGACGCCTTGAAAAACCTTTACAATTCAAAATTAGAACCACGCACTTCAGAGCAAATTTTCTATTAAAATTTATTTTTCTCTATATCTGTAAAACTATGCCTGACAGGAACAGGTAGATGTAGGCAGCCAGCAAAGAACAAAAACTTTATTTAAATATCGTCAACGTTTCGCTCCCATCCTCAGGACGATAAATTGTTAATGTTGTTTAGATCATACAAAATTATAATACAAATTTGCATATACCATTAAATGTATGTTTAATTGTAGTAGGTGCCTGGGCTTTATTTATTGTTGAAAGTGCCCGAAACATAATCACTGTCCAAGATTAAAAGACTCATTTATCGTCCTGAAGATGAGAGCGATGCGTTCCCGAAACGTCGACGATATTTAAATAAAGTTTTTGTTCTTTGCTGGCTGCCTACATCTACCTGTTCCTGTTAATTATCATTCAGCCATTAATTTCTTCTTTTCAAACTAAGAAAAACGAATTACAGATATATCACAGCATATTTAAGGAAAGGCGATAGACCGCCGCAGACAGAGATGTTAAAAATATTTTTTCATTCTATTGTTATTACCTATCAATAATGAAAAAATTTTAGATTGGATACGTTTTTTTCCCATTTATTGGCTATTGATTGGTTCAAGTGAAAAAAGGCCATCTCTCGATATTTTAAAATCTCTCTCTCTAACATGTTTTATTTTTATTTTTTATTTTCTATGACACAGAGAATAAAAAATCAAGTGCTTGTGACATTTGATGGAATTGCAAATAGCCAGATGCTGTTGGTCCATAACAAGAGGCTTCCCAATTTAAAAGACCCCCTCCCCCACCCTGTCGGTAAGCATTTACAAAAAATTAAAAATAATAGTAAGTGTAGTGGGTAAGTAAAAATAAAAATATAAACTTAAAAAAAAAAATCTGGTGTGACTGGCGCACAGCACACAACTTTCTCTTACCTTCGGTAATCGAAAGTTGTGTACTGTGCTGTCACACCAGATTTTTGTGTCGACATGTATTTAGTTTCCGACAGTAGGGTACAATTGAATTCAAGATGTAAAATTTATAAGTATGGGAAAATATTTATATTTTGATACCATGGCAACCATTTCTCCTATCTTTTCTATGGAGTACAAGAGTAAAGTGGTCTTCAGAAGATTTCAATCACAAAATGAGAATATACATTTTATAGAGAATCTAAAAAATAATTGATTTTTGAATTTAAAAAAAAATCGTTGGAGCAAATTTTGAGAAAATCGAAAAAAACTGAAAAAGTGAATCAGTAAAGTGCTAGTACTTTTTGGTCGATTTTGTTCAAAAGCTTCGTGTCACGTCCCATGGGGGTGTCTAACTTAAATATAAAATTTCAACCTCCTAGCTCTTTTCGTTCTTGAGATATTTTGTTCACAGACACACACCCACCCACCCACCCACAGACAGACCATGTCGCGAAAACCACTTTTTTGGATTCAGGGGACTTCAAAACGTGAAGATCCATCAAAATCTCGACATCGAATTTTTGACATGAATCCAATACTTTCTCTCTATATATATATTACATATATACATAGGTAAGAGAAAGTAAAAATGTTTTTAATTAAATTGAACAAAATAAATTAAATTGTTGAACGATCTGACGTCTATTGAAAATATAGAAGGAAGGGACAGACATGTAGAGAATAGAAAGACTGCCAGTCCGAGCTCGGGTAGCTCGTGGCCGCCATCCACTTACCCACAAGATGCGGGCCCGCGACCCTATACATAGATTACAAATGAATAGTATAAATAATTATCTCCTCGCCGTTACAAAATAAAAGAGATTTTATTCACATTTGAATAAATATTGCCAACATAGCTAGCCTATGGCTATTCTTTTGAACTCGCCATCGAATTTGGGATTTTTAAATCCTGGATTATTTCAAGATATAATACCTTCTTTTTTTTTTGTTAAAACGAGATCAGTGGCAAATGCTTCCCATTTCGTGAGAGGAATATTTATTTATCCTTTCGTCCTCGATTATCCAGCAGCCACCCAAAAGACCACAAAATGGCCCAAACAAAAGATAAATCAATACACTTTCTCTCTCTCTCTCTCTCTCTCTATCTCTTGAAACCCGTATAAAAGTATAGAATGGAATATATTTATTGATGGCCAGAGAGATTCATTGTATTGTTGATTTCATACAATCATAACTTCTCTTTTATCATTTCCCAAATTGTCACAATTGACAAATTTCTATTTACTTTCTATTTAATGATTTCTCTTACCTATATTTTTTTTTTTTTTTTTTTTTTTTGGAATGGGTGCATAAGGTCCGAAGACCTATAATGACCAATAGTCACATGCAGCCAGGAAGAAAATAAAAACAAAAGGAGAAGCATAAAGGGGAAACTCAACTGCGGGAACTGAGAAGATGCCTGTTGAGGTTAGACTTGAAAGTCTGAAGATTGTAGGTTTTGGGGAAGATAGACGCAGGGAGCTTGTTCCAATCACGGGAGGTCATGGGGACAAAGGAAGAATGAAATTGTTTTGTTCTGTTAGTCGTGATCTGAACAGCATAGGGATGCTGGGAAGATGCCTCTCTTGTGTTCCGTGAATATGTTGCATTGGGTGGGATAATTGATTTTAATTCGGCAGAGCATTGACCATGGTAATACCTGTAGAAGAGAGATAGTGCAGATACTCTTCTTCTATGATCTAGTGACTGTAAGGATGCAGTAAGGGTAGAATCACCTATCAGTCTAATTGCACGCCTCTGTATGGCTTCCAAGGAGGAGAGAGCGTCTTTCGACGCCCCTCGCCAAAGGTGGGAACAATATTCAAGACACGGCCGAATTTGGGCTTTATAGAGGATTAGGAGTTGTTGGGAGGAAAAGTAACGCTTCGTTTTGAATAGGAAACCCAATTTCCTTGCGGTAGATTTAACCACAGAAGAGATGTGGTTGCTCCAGGAGAGATCAGATGTAACTGTCACTCCCAGAACAGAAAATGAATCTTTGAACTCGAGACTATTATTGCTGTAAATAAGGGGAGGGCAAATCCTATTTTTTTGTCTAGAAATTAAACAACATTGGGTTTTTTGGGAATTGAATTTTACTTGATTGAGGTTTCCCCATTCCTCCAAGAGACCAAGATCATCATTTATCGACGACACAGCCCCCAGACGACCAGTGGATGAGGTTTCACCAGTCCTGACTGAGTGCAGGGTACTGTCATCAGCAAAGCAATGAATTGGGTTGGAGGTTACTCCCATGAGATCGTTAATGTACATAAGGAATAGGGTGGGAGAGAGGACAGAACCCTGGGGAACACCTGCGTTGATTGAATGCGGAATAGAAGACACACCGTCGACTACAACCGAGATCTTTCGCTCCGTTAGAAAGCTCTTGATCCACTGGCACAGCTCAGAGGATAGGCCAAAAGATGGAAGTTTAGCATAAAGATTTTTATGCCATACCTGATCGAAAGCCTTCGAAATGTCAAGAGCAACTGCAATAGTTTCCCCTTTCATTTCCATGGCTTTGTTCCAGAGGTGTGTGACAAAGCTCAAAATATCCCCAGTCGAACGAGCATGCCTGAAACCATATTGCCTATCATTCATCATTCCGCAATGTTCCAGATGATTTAAAATTTGAATGTTGAGGGCTTTTTCCATAATTTTGGATAGTATGGAGGTTATTGCGATTGGGCGATAGTTGCTGGGAAGAGAGGAGTCACCTTTTTTGGGAATGGGTTGAATATTCGCCAATTTCCAAGAGTCGGGAAAATTTCCCGAGGAAAATGAGAGGTTGAACAACCTGGATAATATTGGGACCAATTCAGGGGAACATTTTTTAATGACGATGGGGGGAATACCGTCAGGGCCTGGGGATTTGTCGATTACTAGCTCCTTAATAACCTTTTTAATTAGTTTATCCCTAAAATGAATTTTATTCATTGAAATTTTATTGGAATGCTGGGTCGGAGGATCGCGACTATTGGCTTTATCGTCAATAGTAGAATTGGACGCGAAGAGAGAAGCAAAGATTTGGGCTTTTTCAAATGGGGTAGTGGCAATTTTACCATCAGGCAAATTAAGAGGTGGAAATGAAGATGAGGAAAAGTTACGGCCTACTGCCTTGGCCAAAGACCAGAAGCGTCGACTACCATTTGGGCAGGATGCCAATTGGTCGCATTTCCTCTGCTCGAAGGTCCTTTTAGCCTCGTTGATGGTCTTCTGACATTGGGCTCTGGCCTTACGAAATCTATCCCACTCCAACGGATCATGAGACAGTTTCCAGTTCTCATATGCTTGATTTTTGGCGCTAGTGGCTTTCACACATTGGACATTAAACCATGGTTTGGATTTTTTTCCCCTTTGATATATTTTAAAGGGTACGTACATTTCCATACCCATGATTATGGCTTCTGTGATAGAGTCAGCCGCCTGAGAAGCATTGGTTCCGTTGAAGCAGTAGTCATATATAGATATAGATAGATAAAGTATTGGATTCATGTCAAAAATGTCGAGATTTTGATGGATATACACATTTTGAGGTCCCCTGAGTCCAAAAAAAGTGAGTCCTGCATGGGACTCCCTATAAACAAAATATCTTAAGAACGAAACGAGCTAGGAAGTTGAAATTTTATATTTAAGTTATGTAGGCCTACCCCCATGGGATGTAACATGAAGCTTTTGAACAAAATCGGCCAAAAAGTAATAATACTTGTATTATGTATTATTATTATGTATGGATGTACTTTTTTTTAGTTTTTTTTTTTCCGATTTTCTCAAAAATCACTCCAACAATTTTGATTAAAATTCATAAATCAATTATTTTTTTAGATGCTCTTTAAAATTTTGCCCTTGAAATTGTTTGAAGCACACTTTACCCTTGAACTTCATAGGAAAGATAGGAGAAATGGTGTCCATAGAAATGTTTATAAATTTTACTTCTTGAATTCAAATATATCGGCGGCCCACGGGGCTTGGAGTAGTTGGTAGCGTGCTAACCTCGTATATCAAACGTCGCGGGTTCGGACCCCAGGCAGTCCGATGATTTTATTTAAGGCATTTGGATACGAAATGGCTTAAATAAGAATGTCTGGACCCCAAATAGATATTATCTTATACAACGGCTATCGTATAAAGTCTTATATGGCCTAAGTTGCCGAAAAGACAGTGTGAATGAGAAAAGAGTGTGAATGGTTTACTATTTAAAATATATCGGCGGAAACTAAATATAAAGTATGTCGACAAAAAATCTGGTGTGGCAAGCACAGAACAAACTTTAAATTAGCAAGGCAGCCTGAACAAAATATATGATAGGGGAAAACAAAAAGAAAAGAAAAAGATGAATTCAGGAAGCAGGGGGCAAGCCGAAAGTGGGCGACGCAGCTAGTACCTTATAAATTCGTTGCTTTTAAAATATCACATTTATTTATCGCGAAATTCATGAAGAGAGAGAGAGAGAGAGAGAGCTTTTTATAAACAAGGTAAATAACAGAGTGTTTGTATTTGAGAGCAAACTTTGCACGGGAGAGTGAGAGATGGTAATTGAATAATTGATTTTACGCTCTCGGCTTTTATTATTGTAATAATTAATAATTCTGACGTTATTATATTATATGTTAAATTCAAAAGAAGCATTTTCAATTTATGAATCATTCTATAAGCAGAACTCACCTCAAAATATTGCGCACACTTTTAGTGAGGTGTAAATATTTCTATTTGATATTCAGCCTATCGTATCAAACAATATACAAACTAGATTTAACCGACAGCAGACTATTTTTCCTGGACTCTTTCGATAACGTCCTCTATAAAGGTCAATTTCCACTAGACGTGCCGTGCCGCGCCTTGCGATGCCGTCAGCATTTCCACTAGACGAGCCGTGCCGCATCATCCTCAAAAGAAATTTGAACTTAATAGAGAGCCTCTACGATGTCTCTGTTTGATCTTGGATCGTTAATTCTCTTGACCCTTCCCTTCTCTCCTATCGGAAAGTCAATTTATTTTTAAGTGAAGCTATATTTTACATTTATCATCATTTGATTAGCAAATTAATTAATTCAATTAGGGCCTTATGGCTCCACCCTCTTTGCGTTTATTTGACCAGTGGGCGCCATATTGACCCGCCCTTTGCGCTTGATAAGCCCTAGTAGCTTAGCTTCCATTACATCCAATTACTTTAAAAACCATCTTTATTGTTGATTGAATAACACTAAAAAGGGTTTTTATAAAATAAAAAGGTCACGTTTTAAATATTGATTTGGCTTAAAAATGTAAGTTAACAAAACAACTCTAGCCTTTTGTGTTTATAATAAAAAAAAGTGGGGGGGGGGGGAGCGAGGGAATAAGAAAGACCTCGTTTCGTTTCAGTTGCGAAAACTCATTTGAAATTTCAGATTTGACGAAAGCCAGCGATAGAAAACATTTTTTTTTTCCAACATAAAATTATATTTATTTAACAATTTGGTAGCATGGTGCAAAGGTGAGATAGGCTGGAGGTCCAGGGTTCCGGGAATCATATCAACAAATAAGTATCATACTAACAAAATTATTAAAAAAAAAAAACTTGATTAAGAAAAGGTAGGGTCCGCCACATGCGGGCCCCCGCCAGCTGGAGGGGGTCCCGGGGGGCAAAGCGGCCAGTCTTATTCAAATATCGAAAATTATTTAACAATAAAATAATCCCCAATAAAATTCCCGGGAACAGCAGCCAGGGGGAAATAAAAAGCTTTATATTTTGTTGCCGACGTTTCGAGTGCTAGTCGCACTCATCCTCAGGGATGAGTGCGATTAGCACCCTGGCTGCTGTTCCCGGAAGGCTCCCGCCCCTTTCTTGCAATTGAATATCTACAGCCATCCAACTCAAGAAATTTTTATTATTAAAGATATTTCAATTCTTTCTTATCTATCGACTATTTTTTGGGTCTAGTCGAAGAGATACAGCCACCGAGATCGCTGTAGTTAAGCAGCTCTGCTAAAATAAAATTAATTAATAATTTTAATTTAATTTAATAATTAAAATTGAAATAAAAAAAACTTGAGGGCCTAGCAAGAGGAAAGAACAATAGCCACCAGGATTGTTGTAAACGTAACAATGCCAAGTTTTTTTTTCTTCTATTCCTCGTTAATTTTAATTGAGAGAATAAAATTTGAGTATTCCTCTTGCGCCGACCTTTTTTTTTTTATTTTTCTCCTTTTATTATTATCATCATCTCAAGATATTATTATTAAATCTGTATATATGTATGTGTGTGTAAAGTTTATTGTTCGAGATTTTGAGGTCACACGAGAAAAAATCTCGTGGACAAAAAGAGAAAAAAGAAAAAAAAAAAAAAAATTTCAAAAGGAAAGTTAAAGCCTTGGGAAAAAAAAAAAATTAAAAGGACTCTCTCCCTTTCCCTCCCTCTACAGCCCCTTCCTTTTAAATCCCACACCCTCCAAGGGATATGGCGAAACAACAAAACGAAACTAATCTTTAAAGAAAAGATCTTCTTTTCTTTTGAATCGAATAATTTCGAAATTTCGGCTTTTTTTTTAAATATAATTTCCCACTTAAGGTGCACACGAGTTGCCCGAGTTAGCCTAGACAAGGGAGCGAAACGTCAGTTAGCAAATAGAATATACAAATGCATAGGAATCCGGGTTTTAATTATGATAAATTAATTTTGCACTGTCAAGATCTGGAGTGGCCAGCCCGTGGCTCTCCTTGAACATTTTGGCGCGAAATCCATCAGAGAAACAAATATCGTACATGAAAAATAAAGTTTTAAACATTTTTAGTGTTATATAAAGGCAAGCGCACACGGGGCTTGGAGTAGTCGGTAGCGTGCCTACCTTCTATACCGAACGTTGCGGGTTCGGACCCCGAAGGTGAGTCACGATGAATTTTATTAAGGGATACCAAATATTCTAATTCAGTCAAGTTACAAACTGTCACCCACGTTTGTTAACGGGACAGTTTCGTCACAGGAGAAGTTGTTTGTTTGCCCTAGTGACAAATAAGTCACTCTACTGTCACGTCACTTAGTGCCGCTACTCCCATATAAACCTATGAAATGTGACGGCTCATACTGGTAGTGACAAAAGTCACCCGTGTGCGCATGCCCTAATTCTTTACAAAGAATAAGAGTAATACACAATATTAAATAATAACTCATTATGTTTTAAGCTTTTTACCCAAAAAAAAGTGTCTATAGTCGGTCTAAATCTAATATGAGGATATATAATTTTATATGCGGCCCATGAAGTTTGATAAATTCCTAAAGTCGCCCGCAAGGACATTTGGGTTAACCACCTCTGGTCTAAATCCAGAGATCACTGATGAAAGCAGCACAATGACCCGAAACCGAGGTATTATAACAAGTTAATGAGAATAAAGAATGGGAGACTAGAAACGAGAAATTAATTTTCCACCATCACAGAGTACGGTCCCATGTTCCTCAATCCGTTTAAACCTATATGAGTGAGAAATTCTTTTGCGTCCACCATATTCGCCTGACCTTACGCCATCTGGCTATCATTTGTTTAGTTCGATGTAGACTGCCTTGTTTAGAATACGTTTCACTTCAGTTGACTAGATACATTAATCGCTTCAAAAAATGGGGATGGAAAAAAGAGGAAAAAGTTGTGGCTTTTAATGGAAAATACTTTGAATAAAATTTTTTCCAATTTTCAAAATAACGATTCAAAGTTGAGAAAAAATTCTTAACTTACTACTAAAAAATTAGACAATAGTGTGGATAGGGGGTCCAGGGAGAGTGAATTTTCTCCCCTATTTAGAAACAAAAACAGTCAGAGGCTGGCGGCTTGTTAAATTAATAAATACGGACTTAAACAAATCAAATATTTTTTTTTTACTTTCTCTTACCTATGTATATATGTAATATATATATAGAGAGAAATATTGGATTCATGTCAAAAATTCGATGTCGAGATTTTGATGGATCTTCACGTTTTGAGGTCCCCTGAATCCAAAAAGTGGTTTTCGCGACATGGTCTGTCTGGGGGTGGGTGGGTGGGTGTGTGGGTGGGTGGGTGTGGGGGGTGTGGGTGGGTGGGTGTGTGTTCAATTTTAAGGATGAAGGAATTGAGCTACGAGGTTGAAATTTTATATTTAAGTTAATCACCCCCGGGACCGGAAAAATAAGCTTTTAATCAAAATCGGCCAAAGAGTACTAGTACTTTACTGATGTACTTTTTCAGTTTTTTTCGATTTTCTCAAAATTTGCTCCAACGATTTTTTTTTTAAATTCAAAAATCAATTATTTTTTAGATGTTCTTTAAAATGTATATTCTCATTTTGCGATTGAAATCTTCTGAAGACCACTTTACTCTTGTATTTCATAGGGAAGATAGGAGAAATGTTTGCCATGGTAACAAAATATAAATATTTTCCCATACTTATAAATTTTACATCTGAATTCAAATGTTCCGTACTGTCGGGAACTAAATATATGTCGACACAAAAAATCTGGTGTGACAAGCACAGAACACAACTTTCGATTACCGAAGGTAAGAGAAAGTTGTGGCTGTGCGCCAGTCACACCAGATTTTTTATTAAGTGAATTTAAAAGACTGTCGCCTCTATAAAATAAAAGAGATGCAAATTACCATGTGACATAGATTATATAGAATAAAATTAAGACAATTAAAAGGTCAAGAGTGAATTAGAAATTTCCCTACGATATATTTGAAATGTTAATTAAAAATAAACGCGTCGAAATTAATGAAGAGAAGATATGTAGATAAAGAGAGTGAGACATACGGGAAATGAAATTTAAATAAGCCATTGAATATATAATAACCCTGAGGGGTGAGAGAGAGAGGGAGAAAAGAGGGAGGGGGTCGTTTTTCTACATCCCTCTCTGTTTTTATTTTTTGATTCATTCATCTCGGCTCTTTAGTGACACGGACCAAATCGGCAAATTCATTTCCAATTATCTGTTTAATGAAGTGATATGAAGAAGAAAATAATAATAACGCCTTGGGCTATTACAGAAGATGGTCCAAATTCGGGCTACCATTTTCATTTAAAAATATCGTGAAGGCTGAAACTTTCCAAAATAATCATAAACAAGTGGTCAAGTTAACTAAGGTGCTATGGGAAACTAAATATAACTCGACACAAAAAAAATCTGGAGAGTGACAAGCACGGTACACAACTTTATCTTTCCTTATGCCTGAGTACAAAAAAAGTGGGTGCCGCGAAATTGTCAGTCTCTGTGTGTGTTTCTTAAAAAAAAAAAAAAAAAAAAAAAAAAACTTGACATGCTTTTATTTATTGTTTATCGATATTCCCTCTCTCTCTCTCTCTCTCTCTCTCTCTCCAGAGAGCATATTAAAGAGATTCTTGTGAAACTT
This sequence comes from Euborellia annulipes, assembly GCA_023213315.1. Lineage (NCBI taxonomy): Eukaryota > Metazoa > Arthropoda > Insecta > Dermaptera > Anisolabididae > Euborellia > Euborellia annulipes. The sequence continues at coordinate 17,316 of JAKCPI010002998.1, forward strand.
TTTTTTTTTTATTGGATATTATTTATACCATGTATGCATCTAAATTTTAAATAAAATTTTCTGCTTTTTAATTTTGTTAAAACAAAGAGAAAAAAAAAAAAAAAAAAAATTTGAGATATTGATAAAATATTATGTATGCATCGCATCATAGGCGTAGCCAGGGGGGGGTTTGGGGATTCAACCCCCCCATGGGACCCAAGTCATGACTAAATATTTAATACAAATTATAATTCATATAGGGTAAGAGAAAGTAAAATATAATAATTTACTCTAGGTAAAAAAACAAACCAAAATGATTTATAAATACCCTAAAATAATCTTAAATTTTTGAAAAAAATTCTTGATCCCCCCCCATCAAAAATTTCTGGCTACGCCAATCCATCGCATAATTTTAATGTAGAAAAAATAGGAATAAAATTGTATGCTCCCCCCCAACGCTTTCGTCTTTCTCCTTCTCGATCAGAATAATATAAAGATATCGTAAGAAAATGATAGCATTTTCTAACATTTAACATTTGCTCTATGGAAGGAAGAGCCGAAAAGTCAATTTGAAAAATTTCAAATACATCAGTAAAGTGTGCTTCAAACAATTTTCCCAAAAAATTTTACTGATATACTTTTTAAAGGGCATATAAAAAATAATTGGTTTATGAATTTTAATCAAAGTCGTTGGAGCAAATTTTGAGAAAATCGAAAAAAACTGAAAAAGTACTCTTGGGTGTGGCCGATTTTGAACAAAAGCTTCGTGTAAAGTCCCAGTAGGGTACCTAATTTAAATATAAAATTTCAATTTTCGTTTTTGAGACATCAAAAATTCGACAGTGAATTTTTGACATGAATTCTTTCTATACCATATTACTACGTATAGGTAAGAGAAATTAATAGAGGCTTACAAGAGACTCGATTTAAATAAAATTTGGTATAACATTAGACACGTAAATTTTTATTTTAATCCAGTGATAATGATATTAATAAAATTTGTTGTAATGAATTGGAAGCAATTAATTTTGTAAAAGAGATGAGAGAGAGAGATTGCAAAAGAAAATTAAATTCTCCACCAATCGAATTGAGAAGCCTCTTTTGGGTGAGAGAGAGAGAAGCCTTTGGTAGGAGGAGATAAAGCAAATAGACACAGTACTCTCTATATTTGTGTGTGTTTAATTGAGGGTGGGGGGATGGATTCCCTTTATGGACAATAGACAAGGTCCACAATTCGGGGAGCAAACTCAAATGCCAATTGTGTAAAGCATACAGAGAGAACATACCCAACTCCTGTTTGGTAACATTAGAGACGTTATTTAAGGGAATAGGTAAGGCTTTTAGAGAAGTCAGAGCTGGAACGGATTTAAACGATCGCCCCAAATGTGGATCAGGGCTAGAGCATTAGCTTCTGGTACCAAAGGTCAAGGGTTCGCATCCCGTCTCATGAGATGAAAATTTATTTGAGACGGGGTCTGAATGGCCTTAGATGTCAAAAAAGACCTTAAATGAAATATAAAAAAAAAAAAATCCCCAAATGGGGAGTCTCAACAAATTCAGAATTTTCCCATTGGAAAGCATTGGGTTCTATCTTGTCTATGAAATATCAGTCAATTAATATTAAAAATAAATTAACTAAATCTCTCAAATGAAAAATAAGTACGGTAAATTTAATATTTAAATAAATTTTCTCTTTTTTTTACTTTATATATATATGTTAATATATATAGAGAGAAAAAGTATTAGATTCATGTCAAAAATTCGATGTCGAGATTTTGATGGATATACACGTTTTGAGGTCCCCTGAATCCAAAAAAGTGGTTTTCGCGACATGGTCTGTCGTGTGTGTGTGTGTCTGTGAACAAATATCTCAAGAACGAAAAGAGCTAGGAGGTTGAAATTTTATATTTAAGTTAGGCACCCCCGTGGGACGTGACACGAAGCTTTTAATCAAAATCGGCCAAAAAGTACTAGTACTTTACTGATGCACTTTTTCAGTTTTTTTCGATTTTCTCAAAATTCGCTCCAACGATTTTTTTTAAATTCAAAAATCAATTATTTTTTAGATTCGCTTTAAAACGTATATTCTCATTTTATCATTGAAATCTTCTGAAGACCACTTTACTCTTGTACTCCATAGAAAAGATAGGAGAAATGGTTGTCATGGTAACAACATATAAATATTTTGCCATACTTATATATTTTACATCTTGAAAATCGAATGTACCGTACTGTCGGAAACTAAATACATGTCGACACAAAAAATCTGGTGAGACAAGCACAGAACACAACTTTCGATTACTGAAGGTAAGAGAAAGTTGTGTGCTGTGCGCCAGTCACACCAGATTTTTTTCTTTTTTCTTTAACAGATTTTGATGGATCTTAACTTTTTTTTTTTTTTTTTTTAGTTTAGTTTAGTATCGAGTAAAAAAAAGTACTAGTGTTGAAACAAAAGTATCGATACTTTTTTCGTGTCCCAAGGTATGTACAATATCTCATAGAGGACGATAAGGAGAGTACAGAAATATGAGAACTGATACAAATGAATTATCTACACCCTGTGCATACCGACATACCGTATATCAAGAGTTAGAGGAATTAATTTTATATTTTACTTTGTGCCCTCGGGCCTTGGTGTAGTTGCTAGAGTGCTGGCCTTCTATACCAAGGGTTTTTACAAAAAAAAAAAAATAAACTTTTCATTCGCTTCTTTCTAGATCAAACAAAGTCGAAAAAGAATCAATAGTTTAAAGATTAAATTTTTTAATTTCTTCAATGAAAAATGAAATAAAAAAAAGATTTTATTAATGTATTAAGTAATAACATTTTTATATTTAAGCAACTAAGATAAAAAAAAAGAATATAAAAATACAATAATTAAGTAAAATTGAACTCTCAATAAGAACGAAGCAAGCAATCCTCCCAACTACACCCACCATTACATAATTAAACTGTATAAGAGAGGGAGAGAGATAAGTAGACCAAGAGGACAATGAAAGGAAGACGAGGGATGCTGTTGCGTCTCCAAAGCGCACTTTTGTACTCTATAGGGCATATTGTATCATATAACTAGCTTTGGCCTTCGCCACCTGAGACACTCACCAGATGCGTCTACCGACTATAAAAAACAACATTACCTATTCATTAGGGAATTAAAAATAATTTCTAAAATTAAAATTTCGCAAGAGATTAGATATTATATATTAACTAGTCGCGCCACCCGCCTTATGCGGGTTCTCTATAACTTTCTCTAATCATATACAGTAATAGTTTCAGACAATTCGTTTTAGATAATTGATATAAATATTCATATCTAGCTCAATAACAAGTATAGCCCAGTTTTGTGTATTTTATAAATATTTATTACATGTAAATATTTCGATGAGGATCATAAGAAAATATATATAGCTATATTTTTTATATATTTGCGTTAAAAGCCCTAATGACTTTAAAAAAAAAGTTCCCTGGTTAATTGATTTTGTTTCCCAATGGGAAAATCCTGAATTTTCAAAAAAAAATTTCCCGCAAGGTAAGAGATGTTGACAAATGTCAATATCGATAATCTAAAAGCAAAGGGGTGCGAGTTCGGATCCGAAACAGCCCGATGAATGTGTATTTGGATACCAAATGATATAAATAAATGTGCCTGGACCCCCACATATATTCTATTTAAATAATGATTAAACGTATGGAGAAAAGGCAGGAAAACAATTTTACCAGTATATGGTCACAAAAAATCTGGTGGAGTAGAGTGGGAATAAAAATAAGAGAGAGGCAGCTAATTAGAAATGTTTTCCTGTTTAGGACCATCTTCAGTTCTAAACAGGACCGAAACGTCAGCAATGAGGGGAAATTAACGAAATTATAATTAGCTGCTTTCTCTGTTTGATTTTTATTCTCATTCTACTTCATCAATAACACCAGCCATAAAAACTTAAAATACTAAGCTAGAGATAGTATAATCAGAGGATGAAATTTGCAAGATATCAATGAAACGCCCAATTTACGAGGTTCCAATCTAAATTTATGCCCGGGAGCCGTGGCTCAGTGGGAAGACATTAGCTTCTCGCACCGGAGTCCCGGGTTCGCTTCCCATCCCAAGCGAGAAAAATTTATTTCATTTGATTTGACTACAAATCATTTGAAATAAATAGGGATGGGGTCTAAATGGCCTTAGATGCCGAGAAGGACCTTAAAAAAAAAAAAAAAAAAAAAAATCTAAATTTATTGGATCATCCTCAAGTGTTAGGGAGTTATCTCTCTTTCAGTCAATAATGTCAGAACTAACACGTTCTGGTTACTCCAAGAAAAAACTTTAATAAGAATAATACTGAGGCGGGACCCCGTTTTCTTCCTCAGGAGAAGGCATCTCAAAATTAGAGTTAAGATAATTTTTGCCATGAAATGGATTTGAACTAAATGCTTTATCGATTCCTCATAAATTATAAGGTATTATGTCGTCAGTGAATAATTTATATTTTTAAAATTTAAAAAAAAATCATCATCGTCACATGTTTATATCATTTTTTGTTTATAATATATTCACATATGACCAAAGACGGATTAATGTTGGTTAGAAGATTCAATTTACAGGAAGGCTTCTCTGGGGGATTAAATTTATTTTATATAATAAAGTGGAACCTCGCTTAACGAGTTTAATTCGTTCTACAATCAAACTCGTAAAGGGAAACAAACACTCGTTATGCGAAACAATTTTTCTCACATAAATCAATGTAAAATACGATAATGCGTTCCATGCAAACTTTCGATTACCGAAGGAAAGAGAAAGTTGTGTTCTGTGCTTGCACACCAGATTTTTTTGTGTCGATATATATTTAGTTCCCGATAGTACGGTACATTCGAATTTCAAGATGTAAAATTTATAAGTATGGAAAAATATTTATATTTTGTTGGCATGGCACCATTTCTCCTATCTTTTCTATGGAGTACAAGAGTAAAGTGGTCTTCAGAAGATTTCAATTGCAAAATGAGAATATACATTTTAAAGAGAATCTAAAAAAATAATTGATTTTTGAATTAAAAAAAAAAAATCGTTGGAGCGAATTTTGAGAAAATCGAAAAAAAACTGAAAAAGTGCATCAGTAAAGTACTAGTAGTTTTTGACCGATATTGTTTACAAGCTTATTGTCACGCCCTAGGGGGGGGGTGCTTAACTTAAATATAAAATTTCAATCTCCTAGTTCATTTTCTTCATGCTTTAAATTGGATATCCCCCTAACATTCGGACAGACACACACACAAAGACAGACCATGTCGCGAAAATCACTTTTTTCGATTCAGGGGACTCCAAAACGTGTATATTAGGGTGGCCGCAAAAAACAAAATTTTTTAATTTCTTTGGGCCGAACATCCTAAAAGTTGTCTTTTGGCTAGAAAATGATAATGGCAAAGTTTTAGCTAAATTGGGTAACGTTAACCCGTGCCTCATCGGGGTTAAAATTTTGAAAAAGTGCGATTTTATCTAAAAATTCGCAGTTTTTACTTCATAAAACGAAAACAAAGTATCGTAGAAAAATGAATCTTGGCTCATTTCATAGCAAATTTAATTCTCTTGAGGTTTTATAATAACCATTTTTTCATTAAAACTTATAGATTTAGTGATATTTACAAATTAGCATTTCGGTTTTGATATATTGCTCTTTCTGAAAAATAAGTGGAAAATCACAATATAGACCATTCGATATAACAATTTGCCGGGAAAATATTCCGAAGGGAATGAAATTTTTACTACCCCATACTCTAGAATGCCAATCCTAAATTTTCGACCTCGAGGACCGTGTGGGGGGGGGGGGGGGAGGGGGACAAAAACCTCAAAAATTTGAGAAATCTTCAGGTTTTTGCTTATATCTCGTAAACTATTTATATTTTGTCAAATTAACCGGCCGTATTTCGGTTAGTATTGAGTCTACGAATTCGTTTTATGTACCAAATTTTAGCAAATTTAATGCTCTACAACTTTGTATTGTGCTATATTTCACAAAATATAAATAGTTTAAGAGATATAAGCAAAAACCTGAAGATTTCTCAAATTTTTGAGGTTTTTGTCCCCCCTCCCCCTCCCCCACACGGTCCTCGAGGTCGAAAATTTAGGATTGGCATTCTAGAGTATGGGGTAGTGAAAATTTCATTCCCTTCGGAATATTTTCCCGGCAAAATGTTATATCGAATGATCTATATCAGTGATTTCCAAACTTTATGTTACCACGCCTCCCTTAAAAATATTTAATCTTATGAAGCCCCCCCTCCCCCATTTTATAAAATAATACAAAAAAAAAATTTTTAATGCTAAAAAATATAATTTTATATTAAAGCGGAGTCAAAAAAAAAAAATTCCTAGTTATTGAATGAAAATTTTGAATGAAAAATTACAATTATAATTTTGAAATTAAAATTTTCTTTTATTCTCGCCTCCGGCTCTTAAGAAGGCCGAAACGTCACAATAATTTTGGCTGCATATGACTAGGAATTTTTTTTTTACTCCGCGAGAATAAATAAAAAAAATATTTTTTTTTATTTATTCTTATTTATATTAAAACTAGCAATCATTTGGAAAATTGGTCCTGGTGGCCAATATTCGCCCCTCCCCTTAGGCTAGTTATTTTATTTTGAAATTATTTTATTTTAATTTTAAACCCTTAATCCACCCCTGAGTAAAAGTATATTAAAGTAATTTGATTAACAAAAATATAGGCCAAATAGGAAGAATATAATGGTAAATAATGGTGACTTAAGAAAAGATTTTTAAAATGCCCTCGGGCTTGGTGTAGTTGGTAGCGTGCCTACCTTCTATACCGAACGTCGAGGGTTCGGACCCCGTCCGAAATGGATACCAAATGGCTTAAATTGAAATGCCTGGACCCCCAATATTTATATTATTAATTAATAACGGGTATCGTATAAAGTCTTATATGGCCTGAGTTGCCGAAAAGACATGTGTGTATGTGTGTGTGTGAATGTGAGTGTGAATAAGAAAGTGTTAAAAAAAAAAGATAAATAAAAAACAAATTTTTTTCAATGACACCTACACTCCCCCTCCCCCTTTCAACAGCTTATATTCACCCTCTACCCTTAGTGAAATGCAAAATATTTAATTTCATATTCAAAAGAATCGTTTTTCGCAGTCAAATTATTTGTTTCTATCATTTTTTTTTTCAACGATAAAATGCATAATAATTACCTTTAATAAGACACTCAAGAGGGTGTGCTGGTTGACGGTGAGGTCAGGGTGGGTTACACTATATTAATTATTCACTTTGATTCACTTTAAACACAACTAAAAAGACAGAGGCAGCGCCTGCAGCCCGGCAACGCCTCGACTCGACTGAACGAGAGATTCGTCTCTCTCTTTGTTTATAGGAATAAAATAGATGGACATAGCAATTCCCTTTTTATTAAAAGTAAAAAAAATACCTTTTGCTCTAATCTAACTATATTTAGAGCTGGAAAAGAATGTCAACAAGTGATTTGGAATATTCCAAGGCCTTTCTTAAATAATCAACCCTTCATCCCCCCTAATCAAAATAATAATCAACGCTATTTTTTGAATGTTTTCTATTTATTTGGCTTCGATTTAGCTAAAATAAATTTAAAAAACATTCTTTTCAATTTTTCAACCCTTTATCCAATCCTAATAAATAAAATAATTAACAATGCTATCGCCTTCGGCGAGCTTCGCGTCTAGTCAGAAAAAAATTAAAACCCTGAAAAACTTCCTTGGATCCGCCTTTGGGTTTTACACATAGTATAATTTTCTAGAATGAGTCTTACTTTAAATCACTGGTTTCCAAACTTTATGTTACAACGCCTCCCTTAAAAATATTTAATCGTATGACGCCCCCTCCCCTACACATTTAATAAAATAATACAAAAACAAAAATTTTTAATACTAAAAAATTTAAATTTATATAAAAATATTTTTTTTATTTATTCATATTTATTATTTTAATTAAAAACTCCGTCCCAGAATCATCTAAAATTATTTTATTTATAAAACTAGCAATCATTTGGAAAATTGATCTTGGTGGCCAATATTCGCGCCTCCCCTTAGACTAGTCCGCGCCTCACAATTTGGAAAACGCTGGTCTATATTGTGATTTTCCACTTATTTTTCAGAAAGAGCAATATCGTCGCCTGAATCACGTAGTGGCGTATCTCAATTTCTATCATTTTTCAGGAGAGCTGTTTATAGTTCGTGTTGTTATATTAAATGTGTAGATACGCAAAACCAAAAAACCTAAATAATACGAAAAAACATGGAAATACAGATTCGTCACTTTGTGATAATGTAAAGAACGCCAGGACACGGCCATACCCGTTGTATCTCAATTTTTAATTTTTTTGAGATACGTCACTACGTGATGCAAGCGACGATATATCAAAATCGAAATGCTAATTTGTAAATATCACTAAATCTATAAGTTTTAATGAAAAAATGGTTATTATAAAACCTCAAGAGAATTAAATTTGCTATGAAATGAGCCAAGATTCATTTTTCTACGATACTTTGTTTTCGTTTTATGAAGTAAAAACTGCGAATTTTTAGATAAAATCGCACTTTTTCAAAATTTTAACCCCGATGAGGCACGGGTTAACGTTACCCAATTTAGCTAAAACTTTGCCATTATCATTTTCTAGCCAAAAGACAACTTTTAGGATGTTCGGCCGAAAGAAATTAAAAAATTTTGTTTTTTGCGGCCACCCTAGTGTATATCCATCAAAATCTCGACATCGAATTTTTGACATGAATCCAATACTTTCTCTCTATATATATAACAAATATATAGAGGTAAGAGAAAGTAAAAATATGTACTAGAAATAAATAATAATTTGCTTTAAAACGTGCTCCAATCGTTTTTTAAACAGTTCCCACGTTCGTACCGCCTAATTAACTTGATATCTTATTTAAATTAATAGTTTTTATTTATTTAGTGATTTATGTTATGATGATAAGTGATTCTCAATCAATTAGATATCTGATTGAAATGGTATTTATATTATAAATATAATATAAATACCATTTCATTTTATTTATAATATAAATACCATTTCGAAGAGATTATTTAATTGATTGCAAATCACATATCATCATAACATAAATCACTAAATAAATAAAAACTATTAATTTAAATAAGATATAAAGTTAATTAGGCGGGACGCGCGTGAGAACTGTTTAAGCAACGATTGTCGCCTGCTCGCCCTCCCCCCTCCCCCTCCCCCTCCCTTTCAGTCTGATTGTCGACGACTAAGAATAGACGACGACAATTAAAAAGAATTTCCAAGTTTTTTTTTTTTTATTATTAAACAATTGAATTAAATAAACTGAAAAATATTATAGTTTTATAAGAACGATGATTCAAAATAAATTTGTTCTGATATTTGTGCGTTTAATCAAAACACTAGTTAGTGTACAGTTAATTTATATAAAAATTTTGTTGACCAATGTAATGAGAAAATTGGAAAATTATTAATCTAAAAAAAAAAAATAATAATATAAATGTATTTAAATTAAGTAAGCAGATCGCCTGCCAGAAGAACTCAATATAAATTCATCTAGGATCTTTTTATAAAATCTTCCATTATCTAATAAAAACATTTCCTTTAAAAAAAAAATAATAATAATAATAAACAGAAAAAAAGTTAAAAATTCCCAGTAAAGACACTCACACATGGATCAAATTCCCTTCTTAACAAACGCCCATAAAATAATTTCTAATAGGACACTTGATTAAATTATTTTATAATTTTCTAATCAATTTTTTTTTTTAATAATAATTAGCATCAGCCATGTTCTTTAGGCTTGGCTTGAAGGGAGTTGAATAATTAATTAAATAAATTTCAATATACCTGAGTCAAAGGTGATGGCAGGCGCTTCACGATATAAAATTTAATACTTGAAGACACATCACAATGAAAATTAAACTCACTGAACACATTTAATAATTTTTTAAAGCACTAAATAAAATCACTTGGAGAAAACGAACCGAACGAGGCGAGAGGCTGAAGCCAGACTGATTGTTTGGGCTTCTCTCCGCTAGAGTGCTCTGCGGCTCTTTGTTTTTACTCTTTGAAGCAATTTTAAATTGGAAAAAAAATTGATAAATTAAAATAATTTAATAATTGAGTAGAACATTTGTGAGAATATTACAAATCGAGAATAAGCTTTACTTTTTTTGTAGCAATTTTCTAAATAAAGTTATTGACAGTCAATTCTTTTTACAACTCCCTGTTTAATCGAATGTGAACTTTTCATTAATATTCATCTTTTAATTTAATTACAACATGTATACAAGTCCTCTTTTCTCTCAGAGAATTATTGGTCCACAGTTAAATTTAAGTTCCTTTCTCATTATTATTTTTTTTTAACTTTGCCCATCAACAGTAGGTTGAGGTAAAGTTAATGTAATCGTAAAAAAAATCGAAATTTTTCTGAAGCTGCCAAAATGCGTTTTGAGGTCCCCTGAATCCATTTAAGTAGTTTTTGGAATGATCCTGTCTGTCTGTGGTGTGTGTGTGTCTGTGGTAATTTTTTTTCGTCAACGAAATCTCAAAAACTATTCATCCAATTGTTTTGAAATTTTGCACCCATAAACTAGGGATAGAGGTCAAGAACTGAAAAGCTTTTGGTAAACATCGGACCATTAGGGGGGCTCTAGGGGGTTCAAAAATTTTTTTCTCACATAACCTATAATTTTTTTTATATATTCAGAAACTAGACTTTCTCCCGAGTAAAATGATATATAATATGTATAACATCGGACCATCAGGGGGGGGCTCTAGGGGGGGGACAAAATTTTTTTCTTACATAACCTATAATTTTTTTTATATATTCAGAAACTAGACTTCCTCCCGAGTAAAATGATATATAATATGTATAACATCGGACCATTAGGGGGGGGGGGGGCTCTAGGGGGTGCAAAAATTTTTTTCTTGAATAGTGGGTGGGCAAAGTTGTGCGCTCGGCTTAGTCCGACCCTTTATTTTTAATCGAATGTCTAGAACAGCGTTTCCCAACCTTTTGAAGTCCACGGCACCCCAAAGGTGCTTTGGGAATAATCTTACACACTAGCGGCACCCTTCCTTTTTTTTTCCCTGTCAAATCGAAGTTTTTTCCCACCCACACAGAGACAGACCATGTCGCGAAAACCACTTTTTTGGATTCAGGGGACCTCAAAACGTGAAGATCCATCAAAATCTCGACATCGAATTTTTTGACATGAATCCAATACTTTCTCTCTCTATATATATTACATATATACATAGGTAAGAGAAAGTAAAAATAAAAAATAAAATTTATCTAATCTATCTATCTATCTATCTATCTAATCTAATCTAATTATATTAAACGAGCAATGTACGTTTATTTGTTTTTTGTTTATATATATGCATATCAGTTCCCGAAAACGGCTCTAACGATTTTTTTCAAATTTTAAATATATACTATTTGTGGTCCAAATATGCAATTGTGCTAGGTCTCATGTTTGGGAAAATTCGAGTACTAGTACTTTACTGGTGCACTTTTTTAGTTTTTTTCCAATTTTCTCGAAATTTCCTTTTAAGATTTCTTTCAAATTTTAAATATTTGCGAATGTGTGAGTGTCTTTCCTGGGAATTCAAACTTGAGAATCAAATACTTGAGAAAACCATAAAAATCTGAAAAAGTACATTAGTAAAGTACTAGTAATTTTTTGCCGATTTTGTGTAGTCTATAGGCAAGGGAAGGTAAAAATTAAAAAATTAAATTTTCAATTTAATTCCTTCAAAAACTTCTTTGTTTTTTACAATGCAATTTCAAAGCCAAGGTTTTAATTTGAATGTCAGATGTCTCCTAATTCATTGGATATATTCCTATAAAGAATCTTCTATAAAGGAGAGCAACTCAAAGGTACCAAGTATTTTGTTAGTTGTAATTAAATTTCCTCCCCCCCGCTCCTCCTCCTCAACCCGCTTTGTTTTTACCTCTAGTTGTGAAATTAGATATTCAACCAGCACTTTCTATACTCTAATCTAATTTTGAATATGTCTTTGCATTCAGGAAATTTGTTTTAGCAATCACCTCACGAAATATATTATTATTATAACGCCTGAGCTTATTTATTATTATTGGTGTTCTTGTTGGAAAATACTTTGAATAGTTCCCAGCATAAAAACACAACTGTGGAAACATTTCAATACCCAGGGGAGGGGGGTATTGAAATATGAGAAATTTCAATAATGATAATCTTAAAGCCAAGGGACACAGGCAGTCCAGTGAATATTTATTTATTTAGTGGATACCAAATGACCAAATGGTATAAATAAATGTGCCTGGACTCCAACATATATCGAATATTGTAACGCCAAAGTCAAAATAGCCTAAGATGCTGAAAAGATTTAAGAAAAAAATTCCAATGGAAGTGGAATCCTGATATTTCGTATCCCAATTTTTCGTATTTGGTACAAATATGCAGGTCCCCAGAGAAAATCCCGATAACTGGTATAAAAACAATTAAGTAATGGTTAATTCCAGGAGGAGTGGCTGAATATATATTGAGTAGTGAGGATATCCAGGCAGCCAGAAAGACAATAAAGAAAATTAAATTTGTCTTTATTTCATATATTTGTCTACGTTTCGGCCGATATTCCGGCCTTCATCAGGACAAATGTTGTTTGCCTCGAGCTTATAGAGGCTCTTGGCAACTCCTGACAATGTGTTTGGGTGAACATTCGTCGGATGGCATGACTTCTGGTTCAACTATCGAAGCGAGCTCGAGGCAAACAACATTTGTCCTGATGAAGGCCGGAATATCGGCCGAAACGTAGACAAATATATGAAATAAAGACAAATTTAATTTTCTTTATTGTCTTTCTGGCTGCCTGGATATCCTCACTACTAAAAACAATTAATTTCGGTATACTCAATAATTAGTATTATTTTGATGCTAGAGGTAGGTCACTTAAAACGTCTTAGAAAACTCGTTAATTCGTTCTGTTTTTAAGAGAGGGAAGGAAAGAGATAAGTTATTCTCGTTCATTCGTTTTACTTTTCACTCAAAAGAAATGAGGAGAGGAGAGAGGAAGATTGAGGCCTTCTCTTGCCTCTCTACAATTCAGTCTTCGCATTCATTAGTTTTTTTATTTTTTTAACAAGCCGCCTTCCTTATTTAAGCCATTTGGTATCCAAGTGGCTTAAATAAAATCATCGGACTGCCTGGGGTCCGAACCCGTGACTTTTGATATACGAGGTTACACGCTAACCCCTACACCAAGCCCGGAGGCCCGCATTTTCTTAAATATAAAAATAAAATTATTAATACTACTATTCCAATCCAGTGCCTGCTTCAAGATTTGTTTACATTTATAGAATCTATAAATGCAATGGATACATTAATTTTTCTCTATACATATCCTATGGGAGAAATCGTAACTTTAGGAATTAATAACTCAAAAAGTTATAGGAATTTCGGGACCCTAGTATTTTTTTCTAGATTCTCTATAACGTAAGACTGCAAAATTTCGTTTCAAAATTCGAACGGGAAGTTGGTCAAACAGAGCGTGACAGACGGACACTCCGCTATTATTATATATAGATATAAATTAATTGGTATTCCCTATAATACGTATGAGATTGTCGGTCCCGGGACGATACGAATTATCGGGATTCTACTGTTCTACCTCTTCAAGTTTACAAATTTTAGTTTTATAATTAAAAATTTCCTCTGATTCTTTAATGTCGACGCCTTCGTTTAGGTTATTCATAACTTCGGGATGAGAGAGAGAGAGAGAGAGAAGAGCTTATTAAATATGTTGAAGAGGAAATTCTCTCTTTCCCTCATTCACTAAAGATTCAAATTCATGAAACGATCTCTTGGGAGCCATCTTGTCAATTGCCGCTCATCTTTTTTTAAATAAATCCTTTTTCTCTCTCTTTCTCTTTCTTCAAACGTTTCATTATAATTTTCATCATGTTTTTTTTCTCTTTTTTTCTTTTAAAAAGTCAAAATTCAATTTTATTGATACGAGATTTTTTTTTCTTCTTGATTAATAAAATATGGAGAAGAAATTTAATTATAATTTCAATTGGATTGGCAACCAATAAATAGAGATGGACTCTAAATGGCCTTTGATGCCGAAAAAGACCTTAAATCAAATTTAAAAAAATCTAATTATAATTCGAAAGGGGATTCGGTTGTTTTTTGTGCTCGGCCTAGGGCAAGGGCGGATACAGGGGGGTAAAGGGGGGGTAATTACCCCCCCCTCCCCCGAGATTTGAAAAAATATACATTTTATAGAGCATCTAAAAAAATAATTAATTTTTATATTTTAATCAAAATCGTTGGAGATTTTGAGAAAATCGAAAAAAACTGAAAAAGTGCATCAGTAAAGTACTAGTACCTTTTGGCCGATTTTGATTAAAAGCTTATTTTCACGGTCCAGGGAGGTGCCTAACTTAAATATAAAATTTAAACCTCGTAGCTCAATTCCTTCATGCTTAAAATTGAACACAGACAGACAGACAGACCAAGTCGCGAAAACCACTTTTTGGATTCAGAGAACCTGAAAACGTGTATATCTGTCAAAATCTCGACATGGATTCAATACTTTCTCTCTCAATATATTAACATAGCTAAAAACCAGTTATCGGAATTTTCTCTGGGAACCGGCAAATTTGTACCGGTTAGCCGGAAATACGAATAATCGGGCTACGAATTATTAAGATTTCATGTATATAAAATTTTGTTAGTTAACATTTAGGGAGTAGAATGGAATATGATTAAGCGCTCAGTCCCGAATGAAATGATAAAGCATCCCCCTCCCCTTCCCTCTCACTCAGGACCTTTCATCCCAATTTCGAGATTAAACAAGAGTCATCTACAGAGTGAGAGAGAAGGGGGGAGAGAGAGAGAGCATCCAGGCTGTCCATCCATCCATCCATCCATCCATCGCTTGACCCTTCAGTGCCAAGAGATAAGGGGCCACTAAGGGATGGCCCTGGAATAAGTAGCCTGGCTTGAATAGGAACAGACTTTAGCTACGATCTCTATTTAGGTCATATTTTGCATTAAGAAAAACGATTATACAAGATAGTGATAATTTTTTTTGATATTAAATAAAAACAATGTCTACGAGGGTGTATATACCACAATAAAGTCCTGATTTTGTATATAAAAAATGAAATATAAATTAAATTTGGCTGATATACTTCGTAGTGTCCTCTTCATGGGCGTAACTAGGGGGTCCACCCCCCCCAGAAAGCTCCCTGCCCCAAAGAAAAATTGAGTTAATATGGGGGGCAAATTGTTTTAAAAGATAATATGGGGCTTTACAGGCCCCTCGGAGGATAGCTGGCCCCATGGCCCCACCCCCAGCCAAATTCTCTAGTTACGCCCTTGGTCCTCTTAGATTTTTTCTTTAAGAAATGTTATTTAATATAAATTTAGTTATTAAAAATAAAATTAATAATCCCTCACTGAGACAGAATAGTTCAAGTAATAGCCCAATTCATTAAGAAAAGTGTATTAAAGAAAAATTATTTTAATCCCAAAATTTTTAGTTAATAATTTTTTTAGTTACGATTTCTCCTATTTGCCCTCGGGACTTGGTGTAGAGGTTAGCGTGCTAACCTCGTATACCAAACGTCGCGGGTTCGGACCCCAGGCAGTCCGATGATTTTATTTAAGCCATTTGGATACCAAATGACTTAAATAAGAATGCCTGGACCCTAAATAATATATATTCATAACGGTTATCGTCAAAAGTCTTAAATGGCCTGAGTTGCCGAAAAGACTGTATGAATGTGTGTGTAATTGGAAGTGTGAATGAGAAAAAAGTGTGAATGTTTAAAAAAAAAAAAAAAAAATTTCTCCCATTTGAAATGTATTATATAAGGAAACATTTATTTTATTTATTTATTTTTTTTTTTTTTTAATTTTATTAAGGTCTATTTCGACAAAGAAGGTCATTTAGACCTCGTCTCTATTATTATTGAATAAATAAATAAATAATTGCATGATTCGGGAAGCGAACCCGCGAATCCTGGTACAAATGGCCAGCACGGTTACCACTAAACCAAGGCCCGAGGCATTTTGCATTTTAGGAATGTAAACAAATCCTCAAGCAGGAACTGAATTAGAATAACAATAATAATAAATTTTCGTCATAATAAGGCGAAGCCCCCTGGATAGGTGTGCTTCAATTTCGAGGGAAAAATGAGAATATACATTTCAATGAGCATCTAAAAAATAATAGATTTTTGAATTTTAATCAAAATCTTTAGAGCGAATTTTGAGACAATAAAAAAAAACTGAAAAAGTACATCAATAAAGTATTAGTAGGCCTACTCTTTGAATGATTTTATTCACTTTAAGAATCAGAGACACACAAAACGTGTATTTCCATCAAAATCATATGATCGTAACTGCTTTTATATTAACAGAGAAAGATAAAAAGACTTATTCACGGATAATATGTAAATATTTGAAAATTAAAAATTATATAAGCTTAACTAAAATAAAAAAAAAAAAAAATTAAAATAAACATAAGCTATTAATAAATAAATTAAATAGCGATAAGGGAACAATAAATAAAACGAGTGAGCGATAGCTAATGTTTAAGTAAAGAATCAATCAATGAATAATAAATCAAGAAGCAAAGTAAAATATAAATGACAGATAAAAGGATATTATGTTTAAAAAAATATTTATATATAAGTTGGTAATTAATATTCATAAAGATAAAGAACAAAAATGGAGGGAGAAAAAAAAGAGAATAAAATCATAAGCATTTGAGGTTGAAGCCTTGAGACGATAACGTTATGAATAATTAATAGAGAGAGCGAGCGAGCGAGCGAGCATTTATATACCTAGCTACTACCTAGCTAGGTACATATTCTGTTTATAAATAAATAAAAGCGAAATCTTAGATGTTATCTGACAGTGAGTAAATTTACAAAAGAAGAATGAAAATTATTTTAAAATAGCGAGCTTTTTTTAAATAAAATCTAGGTTACGTACTTTTATTGAAGATCAATGGAGGGAGTTTGAAATAAAAAGCCTGCATTCAATAAACAAATTGAAATGCAAAGGGGCTGTAGACTTTAAATTGGATACCGGAGACGTAGCAGCCAAGGAATTAAATAAAAGACTTTATTTAATTATTAATTGTCAACGTTTCGATCGCAAATCACGACTTTCATTAGGAGGATTAATTGCCACATTATGCTGCCAGCCCTAAGCGAGCAAGTCACTCATAATACATATACAGTAGTAGTCATTAAATATATATTGAAATAGCCGCGCCCCCGCGGGCTTCGCATCTAGCCAGGGGGGCTACGCCGCCTTGGACCCCGCCAGCTGGCTCGGGGCCGCCTGCGGCGGACCCTCGCCTTTTCTTAATTGTGAAAATAAAATTATTTTTTTTATTTTATTTTATTTTTTTTTTTTAAACATTCACACTTTTTTCTCATTCACTCACACACACATTCACACTGTCTTTTGGCAACTCAGGCCATTTAAGACTTTGACGATAACCGTTATTGAATAAACATACATATATAGGGTCCAGGCATTCTTATTTAAGCCATTTGGTATCCAATTGGCTTAAATAAAATCATCGGACTGCCTGGGGTCCGAACCCGCGACGTTTGGTATACGAGGTTAGCACGCTAACCTCTACACCACGCCCCGAGGGCAAGAAAATTATTATTATTACTACGTTAAAAATGTAAAATGATATAAATGATAAGAATGTAAATTATTGTAACCTATGAGGGTAAATGGAGCTGTCAGCTCTTGCCCGTATAAATAAATCTATCTATCTATCTATATATTCCAATCCAGTGCCTGCTTGAGGATTTGTTTACATTCAAAGAATACACAACTGCAAAGAATACTTAAATATTTCTCTATACATTTCCTATGGGAGAAATCGTAACTTTAGGAATTAATAACTCAAAAAGTTATAGGAATTTCGGGACCTGAGTATTTTTCCGGGACTCACCATAACGTCTTCTATAAGACTGCAAAATTTCGTTTCAAAATTCCAACGGGAAGTTGGTCAAACAGAGCGTGACAGACGGACAGACGGACACACCGCTATTATATATATTAATTGAATAATTTGCAATGGCAATTAATCGTCCTGATGAACGTCGTGATTTGCGTCCGAAACGTCAACGATTACCAATTAAATAAAAGTCTTTTATTTAATTCCTTGGCTGCTATGTCTCCTATATCCAATTGAAATTCTAACTACTATACCCTGCTCCAAGAAATTCACGAACTACTAAAAAAAAAAAAAAAATCAACGAGAGTTTTTATCCTCAACGAGTCACTGTTTGGTGTGCATTATGGTCAGGTGGTGTAATTGAACCATATTTCTTTGAAAATGCTCCTGGTAATTCTGTAACAGTGAATGGTAATCGATATCGTCAGATATTAACTGAATTTTTTAATTGAAATGATTATTAAAACGGTTAAAGTTTTAAAATTTAAGAATTTTATTTTAAGTTTGTTGGACATCTTGGAAGTCAGTATCTAATGAAAAGAGGCCAGTATTTATGTAGGGGTGTGTGTGTGTGTGTGTGTGTAGATGAAAGGTTCTCAATGACCCTGTTTGAGGCCCTCGGATGAATCAGAGTTCTAATCCTCTTAAGCAGTACACTGACTTCTTTGAGGGCTTAGAGCGTCTGTCTATCTGTCTGTCAATATGGCGCCTCCATGTCTCTCTCCTCTCTCTTATTCTTAATTGAGAAGGATGGAATTCAAAAATACCATTAGCAAATACAATACGTGCCCTCATTTTCAGAATCAATCAATACATTTAAAATCATGTTCCTAATACAGTCAACGAACCACAAAGTATTGGATTCATGTCAAAAATTCGATACCGAGATTTTGATGGATATATACGTTTTGAGGTCCCCTGAGTCCAAAAAAAGTGGTTTTCGCGACATGGTCTGTCTGTCTGGGTTCAATTTAAAGCATGAAGGAATTGAGCAGGAGGTTGAAATTTTATATTTAAGTTAGACACCCCCTGGACCGTGAAAATAAACTTTTAAAAAAAATCGGCCAAAGAGTACTACCACTTTACTAATGTGGTTTTTTAAGTTTTTTTTTTTGATTTTCTCAAAATTCGCTCCAACGATTTTTTTTTTTAAATTCAAAAATCAATTATTTTTTAGATTCTCTTTAAAATGTATATTCTCATTTTGTAATTGCAATCTTCTGAAGACCATTTTACTCTTGTACTCCATAGAAAAGATAGGAGAAATGGTTGCCATGGTAACAAAATATAAATATTTCACCATGTTTATAAATTTTATATCTTGAAGATGTTGATAAGAGAAGTGGCTGTTCAACGATTAGAATGATAGACAGGAAGAGAGGATGTCAGTTAATTAAACCCGAAACATATTCTGAGTGGAGATTTTTATTCGAGAGAGGCTCTCCTTTTGGCTGACATCCTCTCTTCCTGTCTATCATTTTATATCTTGAATTCTAACATATCGGTGGAAAACTAAATATATGCTCGACACAAAAAATCTGGTGTGACCAGCACGGTGCACAACTTTCGATTACCGAAGGTAAGAGAAAGTTGTGTGCTGTGCGCCAGTCACACCAGATTTTAATTTTGTAATTCCTGTGTACAAAATACCATCTAATATAATAAACAGAACCTGGGCAGATCCGTACTGCAACTCCCGACGGATCCTATCTTTTTTGCTTACATGAATTAATAAATATTCGATTATGTTTTTCATTAATACTTCATGGACAAACACACCCAGTATGATATATATAATCTTTTATTTTTCACCTTTGGTTGCCAATACATTTTACATCTCTATATAATAATCCAGGAATCAAGAATCAATCAAGTAATATTATTTTGTTATATGTACCGGTATTGTGGTACTTACGGTTTGGTTATGTAAAAACAAATAACACTCACCTGAAACAAAAGAAAAAAGAAAAAATTAATTTTTTTATATTTAAAAAAATAATTTCGGCCATAAGATTTTGGACCATGGGCGTAGCCAGCGGGGGCAGGGGGTAATGTCCTCCTACCTCCTGTCTTGTTCTAAAAATCTTTTGTCTATCATAAACCAATATATACCCAGTATTTTTCCCATTCTGATTTTTTTTTTTTTTAATGAGCTTATAGTATTAAAAAAAATAATTATTAATAATAATTATTCTTTATATATAATAGCGAAGGGTCCGTCTGTCCGTATGTCACGCTTTAGACAACTTCCCGTTGGAATTTGAAAAGATTTCTAGAGGACGTAATGGAGAGTCCAGGATAAATAGTCGGGTCCCGAAATTCCTGAAACTTTTTGAGACGATTTCTCCCATAGGAAATGTATGTATTCTTTGCATTTATTTATTCTATGAATGGAAATCCTCGAGCAGGCACTGAATTGGAATACGTAGTAATTATAATTTTCTCCTCATAGGGGTCCAAAATTACCTAAAAGTGTTTAATAAATCCCATGTTGAGGAAACAGTGTTGCCCTGTGTAATTTTCTGCTGTGAGGTCAGTCATATAGGATTTTTTATTTTTATTTTTTCTGGAGGGGGGGGAGGGGTGGGAGGTTATAATTTTTTCTAGGATTTTATCATATATTTTTTTTAGTAATAGGAGAAATAAAAAAAAAAAGTAAATCGGATTGAGATTTCCATTTATTATATCTTATCTTGTTAATATTGAGAAGCTCAAATGAGAGAGCAGAGAGTCAAATATCGAATTGGAAATCTCAGCAATCCAGGCTTTTTTTTTTTTTGAAAAGGAAGGGGGTATAAAGAAAAGCTCTTGGATGAAAAGAAAATAGGTCACCCCCAATCCTAATGACATTTCCTAATAGAGTAACAAAATAGAGCCAACTTTTATCAGCCTGTTCAAATCTAGTCCATTATAACGATTCGTTTTTTTTTTTTTTTTTTTTTTTAATAGAATAAAAACTTTTTTTAAGGTCAAACATATCGATAGAAAAATATAATTGAATTTCTAGAAAACAAAATAAATAAATAAATATGTTGAAATTAGGGTCCGACCGAAACAAGATTTTCAGCCGAAACCGAATATTCGGCCTCAACCTTAGTTTCGGCCGAAACCGTAACCGAAACCGAAACTTGTATTTCCTATAAAAATTTTTTTCATTTTACCTTTTTTTTTTTGAATTTTTTTCCCTCCCGTGAAAATCATTTTACCTTTTTTTAGGGAGACTAAATTTTTTTTCCCTCAAGTGCAAATTATTTGACCTTTTTTTTTTTTGCATGCGAGTCTCATCCCATTTTTTCAGACTCTGGTTTCGGCCGGCCGAAAGGTTCGGCCATTTTTTGGCCGAAACCGAAACTACGGCCGAAACCATGATTTTTGGCCGAAACTGGCCGAAACCGTAACCGAAACCGAATATTCGGTCGGTTCCTAGTTGAAATCAAAAGAATCCTTATTAGCCATCTCCTTCTTTCCGAAATTAAAAAAAAAAATCGAGGATTATCGAGAATATCGAAAACACTTGGCAATATTATTATTTAATTGACAGGTGTTGCGTTCGTGTAAAGTTAGAACTTGATGATCAAAGATCAGCTTTTTAAGATAAATTACCAGCTGTGATTTGAAAATGCAAAAATCCGAAGAAAAATTGATAATTTTAAAAAGAAAAGATGCCAACAATTAACCAAAGAACAACTTCATGGTATCGTAGAAAAATTATTACAGCATATGAAAGAGAACAGGTTACAACACGGGGCTATCAATCAAGTTGCTGATGCATTTCAAGTTAACCCGTCTGACTGTAAGTAGAATTTGGCATACAGCACAAGCTCAATAGAGAGGAGATAAAATATCCAAGAATGTGACGATATTTCTTGAAAAAATACTTTCTCTCTATATATATAATACATATATACATAGGAGAAAGAAAAAAAAAAAAAAAAAAAGGGAAGAAAAAGGAAAGATTATTATGTCTCAAAAAAGAACCATTAAATCATCCAGGAACGATTCGCAGCCTTTATATTTAATTGTATATAACTAGAGACCGGATTTTAAGCAAAATGCTTATTGCTCAATTTTATAAGCAACCATTAGATATTTAATTTCTATACGAATTACGAAAAACTAAGTAATGAGATTGCATTTTTTTGTTTATTTTGAGTTTCCATGCTTTTTTCCCCTTCGTGCTTATTTGAACTTACTTTACGAATATTTTCATAATTTATAAAAATAATTCAAAACATTATTCAGCTAAAATGTTTATGTAAAGCAAATCCTTCGGCAACTGCGTAAATCCCGCCTTTCCTACTCTGGCTCGGGTCCCCCTGGACGCCATTACTCTGGCTCGGACCCGCCTGCTCCCTCTCGCAGGGGGGGGGGTAATCTAGTGGGGCCTCGGACCAACTTGGCCCAATGATCACTACCCAATGCTTGGCAAATGAAGGCTTGCCCATTGCCCAAGGTACGGCCAATTGTCAGCATTGGCAATTCCTACCTGGGGAAAAAAGCCGAAGACGTCCAGTGAGAATCGATTCTAAAAAGTCGAGTATTTTCAGTAAAGGGCTGACTAAAGTCAGAATCAACTTTTTCATTCCTAACTTGAAGGAATAAATTTCAACTTCTATAATTTCAAAGAGTTATGCGAGTTTTAGGATGAAAATAATTAGCTTGTAATCTTTAGAAGTTCCTCTTTGAATATATAAAATTTCATTTCAAAATTGTGCAAGATATCCAGGGTGACAGAGACAGAAAGACGGACGAACATTAGTGAAATATAAATCTACTATTTGTGCCTTTGGGATATTTCGCTTCCAACGATATTTAACCTTTTACTTTTTCAAAGAAAAAAAGAAAAACAAACTCTATTTTATTTCTCGTTACTTTTGTGTATACAAATAGAATTTAATGCAAATTAAATGCCGAATCATTCGTTTTTTTCTTTCTTTTTTCCTCTTTAAATATTCATTTGATGATAGATATTTAAAATCTAATGAATAGGTGAATAAATAGATTTATTTTTCTTTTCTTATATAAGTAAATATTTAATGTCCTCGGGCCTTGTGTGGTTGCTAGAGTGCTGGCCTTCTATACCAAGGGTCGCGGGTTCGGATCCCAGGCAGTCCGATGGTTTTACTTAAGTCATTTGGATATCAAATGGCTTTAGTTTTTCTCATTATAAATTTTAATTTTGCCTAATGTACGTATATGCAGAAGATTGAATTATTGAAAATCTTTTTCTGGGCTATTCTGGGCTATTTAGAATCTGTCTCTATTTATTTTAATTGATTCAATTGAAATAAATGAGTTGGGATGCAAACTCCTGACCCCAAGGAAAAGAAGAGAATAAGAATTATGTAAAAATTAAGGTTATGTGGAAAAAAACAACCAGCGACGTTAAAATAACTTTTTAGCAAATATTTCGTAATGACTAACGCAAACCATCATCAGTGCATCAAATTATACGTTTTTTTTTTTTTTTTTTTTTTTTGGAATGGGTGCATAAGGTCCGAAGACCTATAATGACTAATAGTCACATGCAGCCAGGAAGAAAATAAAAACAAAAGGAGAAGCATAAAGGGGAAACTCAACTGCGGGAACTGAGAAGATGCCTGTTGAGGTTAGACTTGAAAGTCTGAAGATTGTAGGTTTTGGGGAAGATAGACGCAGGGAGCTTGTTCCAATCACGGGAGGTCATGGGGACAAAGGAAGAATGAAATTGATTTGTTCTGTTAGTCGTGATCTGAACAGCATAGGGATGCTGGGAAGATGCCTCTCTTGTGTTCCGTGAATATGTTGCATTGGGTGGGATAATTGATTTTAATTCGGCAGAGCATTGACCATGGTAATACCTGTAGAAGAGAGATAGTGAAGATACTCTTCTTCTATGATCTAGTGACTGTAGGGATGCAGTAAGGGTAGAATCACCTATCAGTCTAATTGCACGCCTCTGTATGGCTTCCAAGGAGGAGAGAGCGTCTTTCGACGCCCCCTCGCCAAAGGTGGGAACAATATTCAAGACACGGCCGAATTTGGGCTTTATAGAGGATTAGGAGTTGTTGGGAGGAAAAGTAACGCTTCGTTTTGAATAGGAAACCCAATTTCCTTGCGGTAGATTTTGTGGAGATTGTGGAGATTTGTAGATTGTGGAGCGTTTTACAAAATTATAAAACACTTGAGAAACCATTCTATATATGGAGGGGATAACATCTGATGAGCAAGTCACTGAGGGAAGAATAGTATCTATATTTTTTTGGATAGCAAATGGCTTAAATAAGAATGCCTGGACCCCGAAAATATATATAAGTTTATAAATACAGCAGAGTATCGTTTAGTCAGAAATGACCTGAGACGCCGAAGGAGTTGTATGTATGATTGTGCGAGTGTGAGTGTGAATCAGAAAAAAAGTGGGAATGTTTCATTTAAAACAAAACAAACAAACAAAACATTACTATTTTCTATTTATTAAAATAATATTATTTTGTTCTAATAAATAAGTAAGAGAAAGTTGTGTGCTGTGCGCCAGTCACACCAGATTTTTTTTTTTTTTTTGGGGGGGGACTAATTTTTTTCCGTCACTTCATTTTACAGTTTTTTTTTTTTTTTAGTTAGGCTTAATTATTGCCGCCTTTTTTTCGTCGGGCGGAAAATTTTTCTTTCCCACATAGCAGGGAATTTTTTGCTTCCTTATGGAAATGATTTGACTTTTTTCTTTTTTCGCCCGAGTCTCATCCGATCTTTTCATACTCAGGTTTCGGCTGGTTTTTGGCCGAAACCGAATATTCGGTCGGTTCCTACTAGTCGCTACGAAAAAAATCTGGTATGACAAGCACAGAACAAAACTTTCGATTACGGAAGGTAAGAGAAAGTTGTGTGCTCTGTTTCGAATCCTATGTGGAACAAACTGAGAGAGTATAAGTATAATTCGTCTTAATTTGAAGTGAAAGTACCTTCACTGTCCGAACTTTGAAATCCACCCGCACCCCTTTAGGTTTTCCCCCTCAAAGGTTCAAATGACGCCACAAAAGACGAATTTAAGAGAGAATTGATCTTATAAATGGAAAGAAAAGGTCAAATAAGATCTTTTTTTTGGCTATGAATAATTTTAATAATTACTAAATAAATATGAATGAAGAGCGTTTGGCCTATTTTGTCGTTAATAGCCATCCCAACCACCACCAAAGTCTATAAATAGTCCGTCAGTCAGGCTGTTTTAGCGCAATCCAAAAGGGGAGAGGATTTGCATAAAGTGGCGCATTTTATTTGATGGTGCTTTACCAACCAGTGCACTCTGCGCACGGAACCATCACTGCGCACTTCAGTTATTGCACGTGTATTTAATCCACTGCACGGTGGCATTGTTAGTTACACTTGATTTCACCGCACTTACTCACTCACTGACTTTTGCTTAGAAAACACAACGATACGATAATGACAGCCGAACTGAGTGTGTGCTTTTTTTTATACAACAACCGGCATGACACCAGGGGGAGCCGGAGGGGGGGATAGGGGTCGGCGACGGCGCGGTGCCGCATTGATTTCCCATTAGCTAAGAGGGACTATGCCGGAATTCGGAACTTGCACCCCCTCCTACAACCACAACAACATCTTGCTTTATAATGCTAAAGAGTTTGCTCGGAAAAATAAATCTGACATGATTTTTTTTTTTTTTTTTGCAATCACTAGTGCAGAGTAATAAAAGATTTTATCTATTAATATTATAATGAGAGATTTTTATTGTAATAACACCAAAGAAGAAATTTATTGTTATACACTGCGCGGAACACTTTGTTTCTTATTAAGAAGACCTACAAATCTATATCATTTTAATAAATAATTACAATTTAAATAAAACAAAGACAAAAATGTCGAAATTTTTTTATTAACGCCAAATTTCTAAAATTTTAAAATAATCGTTCCATTTCAGTTTTTCTCTGTCTATTTTATTGGAAATTCTTTTTTATTAATAACCAAAAAAACATCGAGTTAATTTTGATTTGTCCCACAAATTGAATATCGACATTTTTGTCTTTGTTTTATTTAAATTGTAATTATTTAATAAAATGGCCCTCGGGCTTGGCGTAGTTGGTAGTGCGCCTGCCTTGTATACCAAGGGTCGAGGGTTCGGATCCCAGGCAGTCCATTTGGATACCAAATGGCTTAAATAAGAATGCCTGGACTCAAAATATATATAATTAGATCTAAACTTTCTACCGTAGGCTCTAGTTGAAACATTATGTATATATGAAAGGTAAAATACACTAGGTTATGTGTTTCAAGGTTTTTTAATTAATTAAAATTAACACTTAATACGTATTTCGACATTACTGTCATCATCAGAAGTGGTTTTCTAAAATGAATACATCATAAAAACATGTTTTTATTTTTATTTGGCATTTAGATCCCGGTTGATATCATCCTCAGAGCAGATGGATGTTATTATCCCATACCAGGTATATATATACTCCTGATTTGTCTTGCGAAGTGACCATTGTCTCTCTTGACCGTTTATTTTCAATTGTATCTGAATTAATGTAATTGATTTTTTATATTTAATGGATATCTTGCTTTAAGTTCTGCAAATAATATATGAGTGAATTATATAATAAACACATAGATAATACCCATCTGTTCTGAGGATGATCCCAACCGGGATCGAAACGTCAACGGGATGGGAATAAAATAATGAAATACAACTAACTTTCTTCGTCTGAAAATAAATTTGGTTCTGCCCGTTTGAATAAATTATTAAATTATTAGCCTTTATGTGCAATTAATAGAGATACAATTACAAAGGAAGAAAAAAAAAAAAAAATTACAAATTTAAAAATGTCAAAGAGAAGAATAAAGATGTTGGATAAAAAAAAAAATGAAATAGGGAAGGGGAAACAATTTAATGATAAGAGACGATTAAAAGAAGGAGGAATAATCATAATTCATTTGAATAATTGGTCTCCTCTCTCTCTCTCTCTCTTTTCATTTTTATTGTACAAGATCTGTTCTTCTTACAAAATAAAAGAAAGAAAGAGAGAAAAAAAGTAAGAATGAAAGAAATATGAGCCGTTGAGTTGTGAGTTTGTCAGTTATTTTAAGCTGAGAAGGAACAAAAGTTCGCAGATGATGGATGCTATTTGTCATTTTGTTTTTTTTTTTTTTTTGCTAAATTTTTATAACATCGCAATAAACAACCTAAAAGATAAGTGAAATCTTTTGAAAAATGGAGTTGAAATCAAAATAGGGAAGTGACTATTCTATAGGTGAGAGAAAATGAAAGATGAGAATAAAAACAAAATTTTCTTTTAGGATACTATACTAGCTGGGCCACCGTCTTTGACCCCACCCACTCACTATTATTTGTCTTTAAATATCGATTTTTTTTTTTTTTTTTTATTACAAACTCAAAGGAGTTCTCGAAATGGAAATTTCGAAAAGCATGCAAGGCGTATGTAAAGAATTTAATTTGTATGCATAAAATTTATTCCCTAGAGATCAGTACTTGGACGGTTTCGTTCAGATCTTTTTTTTTTTTTTTTAAATCAACTTTTATTCAAATACGATGCAATGCAATTATTTTTTAATTAAATCAATATGAAAGAAAAAAAAATTCGTTAAAAATAAATTGTTTCTAAGCAAAAATCAAGATTTTGTTGAAGCTAATGAAATTAAACGTGCGAGTGAAAAGAAAAAGATGATGAAGAAGAAGAAGGCAAAGAAAAAGGGCTTTAAGGGAGAGAATACTGTCAAGTCATTCAGAGAAGAGAGAGAGAGAGAGAAAATTGTACTACTGTACAGAATCCTTTCTCTCAAAAAAGGAAACTTTATTATTATTTTGATTAAAAACAAATTTTATCACAATGATTTACAGGTATACAATTTAGTTGAAAGATTTTTTTAGAGGGGCAAGAACGAAAGTATAGTTAACGAGTATAAAATAAAAATTTTATTTAATGAAAATAACTGTATTGCACAAGTTGATTAATTATAATTTAAATAGGAAGTTTATTCGAAGTACCTTTCGTTGTTCAAAGGGGTAAAGCAAAACAAATTTTTTGTTTTAGGTTGGAATTTATTGTGACTCTTTCTGTACAGAGTTACAGTGTCGAAGTTTCATCGACTCCATCTTCAGGCTGAAATTAATACAAATTAACCAACATAAGTTAGAATTTTCAACTTCACAAATGTTATTTATAAATTAATAAAAATAAAAATGTTTTTCAAAGTATCGAAAATCTACCCATCTACCTACAGTATTGTTTAAATATAACTTAAATAGCAAACATTTGTGAACTTGAAAATTCTAGCTTATGATGGTTAATTGTATTAATTTCAGCCTGAAGATGGAGTCGATGAAACTCCGACACTGTAACTCTGTACAGAAAGAGTCACAATAAATTCCAACCTAAAACAAAAATTTGTTTTACTTTATCCCTTTGAACAACGAAAGGTACTTCGAGTATACTTCCTATTTAAATTCTAATTTTATTTAAATTTCGTCGATGTTTCGGGAATGCAACATTCCCATTCTCAGGAAGATTTGTTTTTTTTTTTTTTTTTTTTATTTAAAGTATTTTCAGGCATCGAAGGCCATTTGGACTCTCTATTTATTTCAAGCCAAACCAATACAATTGAAAAAAATTCTTGGAGGGAGAGGAGGGGGGGGGGCCGGGGAGCTCGCGAGCACAAGGCAGTAACTCCACCACTAATCTATGGCCCAAGGATCTCAGGACGATAAATTGTTAATTATTTCTTAAGTGGTTCAATCGAAAATATAGTAGAAATTTGCCATTAGATAAAAATTGCTTGTACTAGAAAATTTGTATTTGGTAGCAATAGACAAGATTGAAAGACTGCTGATGTTTCGGGTCCACTCACAAAAAAAATAAATAAATACAGTACAGGTACCGACTATAATTTCTCCTGTACAAGCAATTGTTATCTTAGAACATATTCCTACTATATTTTTGTATGGACCGTTATGTATTCACCTTCATTTCTTGAAGATGGGAACTGTGCGTTCCCGAAACGTCGAAAAAGTTGAAATTTTATTATTCTACTACTGTGTTCAAAAAGTAATAAGACGCGCGGGTAAAACCAAATCGGTTTATTTATTTTTTTCTTAGGTTTGTAGGATCCTAACTGACATTGCTGTCAAATTTTGAGACCAGTATTTGTATTACGCTTGTTTTTGAAGGACTCGAAAATTTAATTCGGCGATTTTTAACATGAGTGAAAAAAATTCAGCAAACAAGTTGCATAAAATTTTGCTTTCAAACAGGGCCGTAACGAGGGCGTGGCAAAACAGGCGTAACTGGGCTGGGAGCGCAAAACAAAGGGGACCGACCAAGTTGTGAGCTGCACCCGGTTTTTATTTACCAACATTTAAATCAGTGAGGCGCTACGGGGGAGAGGGGAAATGGCCTCCGACAATTATATCAGCCCCCCCCTCTCCCGTAGCGCCTCACTGGTAAATAAAAACCACGTGCAGCTCACAATTTAGAGGGAGGGGGAGCGGAAATTTGCTTATTCAGGGGAGGGGGCAATTTAGAATTTGAAATATCATTTTATATATTTTACAAAATGTGTATATAGGGAGCACAATAACTTTAAAAAGGAGGAACTTGGTCCAATAAAAGGTTAGGGATTATGGGGGGGGGGTTAGACACTTGCCACAGGCGCTTCATACCCTTGTTACGGCACTGCTTTCAAAGAAGGGAGAGAACGCGTTGATGACGATGAACGTTCTGGTCGGCCTATTTCATGTTTTATTTTTGTGTGCGTTTGTGATAAAGAACAAGTCTCAATTCCTTGTTTGACCTAATTATTTAAAGTAAAATTCATTTTTCTAATTACATTTATCATCAAACGCTAAGTTAGGCCTGCATAATCATTTCTTAAATCCACTTGTTTCGTCAAGCCTTGAAATAAATTAATTCCTCAATGACTTGCAGGTGTAATCGGGCTGGTCGCTCGGTCATATGTAGGGCTCGGATTTCGCCCTATTTGCCTTTTTTTAGTTTATGGCTTAAAATTTAGGCCAATATGATATGTATACGTCTCATGAAATTATTTAATAAAATAAGAAGCATTTGTTAGTGCCTATAATGCCTATTTTGGCCGATTCTGGGTTTTAGTGCCTATTTCATCTATAAATGCCTTTTTTAGTGCCTATTTTAAGTTCAAATAGCCAATTTCAATTTTTTACGAGCTATACATAGCCTAAATTTAAAATTTTTTTGAATTATCAAGAAAATATTTCAAGGGGGGGGGGGAAAGGGGGGTAATTACCCCCCCCCCTCCCGAGATTTAAAAAAAAACTTTTTTTTTCAAAAAAAAAAAAAAAAAAAAAATTTATTTTTAATGTAAATTTTTAAAAATTAAGAAAAAAATTGTGTGCTGTGTGACCACTCACACCAGATTACCAAAAATAAGACATCAATTTTTTAACTTTTTTTTATATTATTTCTTAAATAATGCCTTTTAAGTGCCTATTTTAATAATTTTTAGTGCTTAGTTGCCTGCCTATTTTAAAGATTTTTAGTGCCTATAAATCCGAGCCCTAGTCATATGACACGATTGTTGGAGGTAAAGTATTCTTTGAAGCTTTTAGTCTTTTAAGGTCCTTTTCTGCCATTTAGACGCCAATCCCTATTTATTTCAATGATTGGTAGTCAATTCAATAGAAATAAATTTTTCTCGCTTGGGACGGGAAGTAAACCCGGGGGGGGGGGGGCTCAGGCACGAGAATCTCAAGTCTGAATCTCAATTGCATTTACGAGTTACATGACACAGAGATTATATATAAAATAAAGAACCATTTTAAGGTAAAAATTAAATATTTTATTCACAAAAAATCTGGTGTGTCTGAACTTTCGCTTTCCTTAGGTGAAGAAAAAAATTTTTTTTTCAACTATGTATTTGAAAATTACATTATATTTGCACAGCAGATTTTTTGTGTCGCCATTAAGGCAAGAAATGAACGCAAAAGGATTATCGATGAGTTTATTCACTATTAAACTTTTTCTATGTATTAAAAATGAAAGAGCAAAAACAATTGGTCTTTTATTATTTCCTAAACAATAATTAAATTGAGAGAGAATTAAGAAGAGAATCGATTGGAGGGGATTAATGATCCAGAATGAAGGATCTGTCCTCGGAGAGATTCAATAGAGAACAACGAAACCAAGAGTTGAAAATCCTCCTGAGACGTAAACTTCCTTTTCAGGAGTTAATTAAAATCATATAAAAAAAAAAAAAAAAAACGGAAACGAAAAAGTTATTTAATTGCTTCTCTCTTCTTCTTTCTTCTACGATAATTCTCAAAATCCAATTTGAACTCATCAAATGAAATTCTATAGTTGTTACAAATTGAAATTCTCATATTAATAAGAGAGAAGAAGAATTATATGCAGAGTTTTAAAGGCTTTGTGTTGTTGCATCGCAAACGAATTGAATATCAAATTTCAACCTCATAGTTTTCACAAATACACAAGAGCATTTTGAAAGAATTTTTTGGACTGAAATTATGAGAAAAGAGAAAAAAAATCCAGCTCTGCCGAGTTTCGAACACATATTTGAGTGGTTTAGAGCAAAAGTGAACCAAGACCACCTTTTACCCTTTAGAGAAAAAATGGATCAAAGTTAAAGCCTTCTATTTATTTAATTCCTCTTAAAATATACAACAATTATTTCTTTTGCATCTCAGCAATCAGTAAGAACTTAAATTGTAGCTTATCTAAGTACACATTTTAAATTTTACACCTCCGTCAAATATAACTTTATTTAAGAGATAAAAAACAAATATCTAAGAAAAATGTAATCAATGAAAAACAAACATCGGACAACAGGCGAGATCTCTACCTCTGTGCTAAGGTCATCAAACTAGTAGCACGAGACGACTAATCCATGGTCGCAATGATCCATAAAATCTTATATGATGAAGATAGGGGCAGCCTGGTGGATATTATTGAAAAGGGTGAATAAATAGATCCAGAGCTTATTATTCTCGAAATAATTAAAAAAAAAAAAAAAAAGGATATTTATATTACAATTGTATTCCCTCAGTTTAAATATCTAAATTATAAATAAGAGGCAATGCACTCCGAATTAAATCACCATTCTTCGTTCGGCACCATTGCCTTTTAACACATGTCGAGGAGCGAAACTAACCACATCGTTCATGTATGACAAAATTGAGGGCGAATTATTTTCTTGACACCGCATGGTGAGTTTGTTAATACAGGGTGCGGAAAAAGTTCCCGCAATTTTGTTTTTGCGCCATTTCGGCTATGTCATTGTATTTTTTTTTTATTTCTGATTATTTTATCGAATTCCTTGTGAAATTTCCGTTAAGAAACTGTGTTATTCATTTGTTTATTTTCAGTAGTGTTTGAGTTATGAATCGTGGAAATCAACGTGTCACAGTTGTTGAGTTGCACAAGGTGGGAATGAAGACAGCCGACATTGTTCGAACGACCGGCTTCAAGCAAAGGACTGTCTATGATGCCGTGAAACGGCTCAAGGAGACAGGCGGGATCGCGGACCGTCCTCGAAGCGACCGTCCAACCACCGCGACCACTCCGGACAACATTCAGAAGGTTCGGTGCAAAATTCAACGCAATCCGGAGCGTTCGAAGCGGAAGAGGGCGAGAGAGCTCGGCGTTGATCAAAAGAGCATCCGACACATCTTCAAGAAGAAGCTGGGACTTCACAGTTACAAGATAGCTAGCGTCCATTTCCTGAACGAAAGGATGAAGGCGAACCGGTTCCAGAAAGCCCGTCGAATGCTTCGTCTGCTCGCCGGTGCTCGTTTGAACAATGTTCTCTTTACAGACGAGAAGATTTTCACAGTTGAGCCGCTCCACAACCGTCAGAACTTCCGCCAACTCCTCAGGAAGGGTCAGCAGAAGACCGCGCAGCCATTTTCCAGCCTCGGTGATGGTGTGGGCTGTGATCTGCGCCACCGGGAAGACGCCGCTGGTTTTCATCGAGCGAAACGTCAAAATCGCCGCCAGCTACCAGCAGCGAGTCCTCCGCGACGTACTGAAGCCGTGGGCAACGGCGCACTTCGGCACCGATGGAATTACGCTTCAACAGGACTGGGCGCCGGCGCATTCCGCCAAATCAACAATTGCCGTCTGCGAAGAGCTGTTTCCGGGCTTTTGGGGCAAAGACGTTTGGCCGCCTAACTCGCCGGATCTCAACCCGATGGACTATTCGGTGTGGTATATTCTGGAGCAAAAAGTCTTGGCTACACGATACGCCACCGTTAACGGACTGAAGATGGCTTTGACGCATGCCTGGGACGAGATTACGGTGGATGAGTGTGCGAGCATCGTCGGCAATCTTCGCAAGCGACTTCCTAAATGTATTGAGGCCGATGGTGGCAATTTTGAACATCTGTTGTAAATTTTTTTGTTTGCTGTTACAGTTAGTGAACTAATAAATGTTATTATTCTTTAAATTAAATGGTATTGTTGTTTTATCCATTATTAATGTGCTGTTGAAATATCTGAAAAAATTGCGGGAACTTTTTCCGCACCCTGTATACTAATATCCTTATAAAATATATATGTAACAACGAGATATACTTTTTATTTGTTAATATTAAGGTCCTGAAGAAGGAGCCGTTTGAGCTCCGAAACGTTGGCCTATAGCGGAGGGATATAATCCGAATAAATTTGCCTGAATACTAGCTCTGGATCTATTTATTCGCCCTTTTCAAAAATCTTATTTCTTTATTCGTTTAATCCACATAATTTATGTATCATCTCATACTGTGTGTTATGTAAAGGCTCAAACAGACAGAACGCGAAATTCGCGTCGCTTGGCGTTTTTTCAACGCCGCGAAAGGGCGCGAAATGTTGTATAAGGCAAGACTGTATCATCCCCGTCACACAGGGGGCGAACTTACGCGGCGTAAACGCTCTCTTTCGCGCGACAGCTTTTTCGAGTTGTACAAATTTACAACTCCTTCGCGCGAACAGGCGAATCATCAAGATGAGTAATGAAATAAAAAAACTTATAGAGTTAAAAACACTTGTTTTTTCGCCTCTAACTAAATAAAAGTAAATAATAAAATATGTTTTTTCTTGGCAGCCAATCTATGATTAGTAAAAAGTCTGAATCGAGGTAATTGAATAGTATTATCTTATTCTAATTTACAAGCCTCGAAAAATATTTAATCAAAGTTATCATTAATAAAATAAGATTTAAATAAAATCTAATTTTGCAATGATATTCTATTTCTTTCGTAATATAATACTTTATTCATAAAATATTTATAAATTCATTAAATAAAGGTTGTTGAAACATATACACAATACCGGATCGTACGCCCAGATTACGCTTCCTGTGTGGCTTAGCAAAAACGCCTTACGCCGCGAAATGCGCGCGTAGCCTGAGCGTCGCGAATTTCGCGTTCTGTCTGTTTGAGCCTTAATTGTTCAACAATGAATAACATCCTCTATAATGACTTTTCGCCAGCTCTGAGAATGGTTCAAACACGGAACCGAAACGTCAGCTGTGTGAATTAAACGATTAAAGAAAAAAACATAGCTGCATCTCTCATTTCTCAGCTATAAATTGTTTTTGTAAAATGGATGTGACATCATCGAGGTATTAAAAAAAATACGGTGTAATGTTTCCTGTATTTCTTTTATTAACCTCTTCGGGCGTTTGTGAATATTAAATCCCACTATGCGTTTTGGAAGAGATAAGAAGAAATAATAAAATGGTTGTCTCTCTCTTTTTTTTTATAAAGTCTTTGTAAGGGAAAAGACACGTATCAGTGTGTGTGTGTGTGTGTGTGTGTTTGATATTGATTGACCAGGAAGCAATTGGTTATAGCTGTGAAGGATAAGCTGATATGTGATAGAAAGAAGAAAGAAAGAGAACGAGCTGCCTGTCACCCTTTGATCCTCTCTACGACAATATTGCTTGGTCCTTTATTGGCTACACCTGTAGATCTTGTTTAACATTTTAATAAGATCCGGGGATGCGACTTCTTGTTTAAGCCGATTTTATTGTTCTTTGACCTAGTTTTAGATTTTTTTTTTTTAAATATGAATCTATTTTTTATAGGCAATTAAGAATTATGAAGACTAACCCTTCCTTGTAATCGATAATATACAATTACTCTAGATTACCCCTAGACAATAGCGCACCGATATGGTATAGTGAACGCCACAATTAAGTCCCCACCTGGTATCAAGAGCCTTAAGTGTATGGTGAAATAATTTTAAATTCGAAAAGGTAAAATAAAATCATATGTACGTACAGTGGGCGCCACAAGTGCCTGATCTGCTCGAGAATGGGGCCTTGAGCTTAGTCAACCAAACCAATATTTTAAAATAAATAAATGAAGTTGGGGAAGGTGATAGGTCTTTTCAGTCCAAATAAAATATATAAATAATTTATATATTTATTTTATTAAAAATCTATTAGATCTCAGACCGTCAGGTTTCGGCTACTCTGCTGTAAGCTTTCCTCAGATCCAGCCCTCACTGAGGAAGGCTTACAGCAGAGTAGCCGAAACCTGACGGTCTGAGATCTAATAGATTTTTAATAAAATAAATATATAAATTATTTATATATTTTATTTGGACTGAAAAGACCTATCACCTTTCCAACTACAATTTGCACAGTCCTGGTGAGTTAAATGATAATATTTTAAATAAATGAACTTTTTTTAATGCACTGCAGAAAGCTAAGCTTTTTGGTTGCCTAAGCTCAAAGCTACACTTTCGAGTAGATCAGACACTAGTGGCGACTACTGTAACAGATTTTATTTCACCTTTTCGGTCATTAAAATTATTTCCCTATACACCATAAATTTAAGGCTCAGATACCAGGTAGACCACAATTATTGTGGCGTTCACTGTACATACGCCTTTTCTCGTGTCATAATTGTCAGAGAGAAATTTTGTTCTAATCAATAGGGTTTTAAATACACAGAGTGTCTAACTACACAAGTCTTGTCTGTTTCTGTGTGCTTCTGGCCTGAGAAAATTCATAAACTTTATATAAAAGCTAGGGTCCGACCGAAACAAGATTTTCAGCCGAAACCGAAACCGAATATTCGGCCTCAACCTTAGTTTCGGCCGAAACCGTAACCGAAACCGAAACTTGTATTTCCTATAAAAATTTTTTTTCATTTTACTTTTTTTTTTTTTTTGAATTTTTTTTCCCTCCCGTGAAAATCATTTTACCTTTTTTTTAAGGAGACTAAAATTTTTTCTCCCTCAAGAGCAAATTATTTGACCTTTTTTATTTTTTTTGCATGCGAGTCTCATCCCATTTTTTCAGACTCTGGTTTCGGCCGGCCGAAAGGTTCGGCCATTTTTGGCCGAAACCGAAACTACGGCCGAAACCATGATTTTTGGCCGAAACTGGCCGAAACCGTAACCGAAACCGAATATTCGGTCGGTTCCTAATAAAAGCATATTAGGCTAAAATCAAAGAGAATTTCCTTTTCTTTCACTCTATTTTTACTTTCTCTTACCCTATATATGAAATATATAGAGAAAGTATTACGATCCTGTCAAAAATTCGATGTCGAGATTTTGATGATATATATGTTTTGAGGTCCCCTGAGTCCAAAAAAGTGGGTCCCCAGTCACACCAGTTTTTAAAGTTTTAATGCTAGGGAGTACTAATACCATATTTTGAAAAAAAAATTTAATTTCATTTAACAAATTTGTATGTTTATTTGTTGGTAGTCCAATTGTTCAGGGGTCCACATCTTGTGGGTAAGTGGATGGCGACCACGAGCTGTCCTAGCTGGGACAGGCAGTCCTTCAGTTCTTTAAATGTCTGTCTTTTCCTTCCTCTTTTCAACAGGCGTCAGACCGTGCGACGGGCCTGCCTGTCCGATTTCTTCCGGTCGTAAAAATGTATGATAGGTTTGGATGGAAAGAGTGAGGTCCGCCGAACCCGCATCGCGGGACAAGGCGAGGAGAGAAGAAGAGGATTTGTTGGTAGTCCAAACGTGCAATGGCCATCAAGATCGGATCCAGCCTTCCGAACCCTCGACCATGTATGTCTGTTTCTGTAGGAACGATAAAAAAAGAGTTCTTTTAACAGGAAAGAGTCCTCCTAACCCCCCCCCCCCCGAGTAAATAAATTTAAATTTCAAGAGGAAGTCAATCAAATCTATTTATTTATTTATAGATTTTTTTTTTTTTTTAATGAGAAGCGAAGCGCCGCTGCCAGAGCGTCTAGTTATTAATTAGTCATAACGAGTAAATTTTATCTTTTTTCCTTAGTTAACATCAAAAGAAAAAATAAAATAACAAGCTACATATCTCTCGTTGTTACGCCAATTATCCTCAATGTAAATGTATAAACATGAGATAGATATAAAATATTTATTCGTACGTAGCTCTAGAAATGGATAATAAAAAAAAAAAAAATACAATTTCTGGGAACTGATCATTAATTAATTATTCATTGCTTTAATGAATGTTTGATGATAAGTCACTCCCCTGCCTTTCGAATTCTTAGGAAATTCATGACTTATAGTCCTATCGTTTTCCTTGAGCGTTCAGTTAATATTTTTAAAGGGCCATTAGACATCCAAAACGACCAAAGCACACTAACTGTCTGTGTGAGGTAGACATTAGGCAATAGGTGAGGGTGAGTGGAATGCCTAACTCAAAGGCGTTAAAAAGTTATATGCCATGGGATGATATATGTATAGACCAAAGTGTGGGTTGCGACCCGGCACCGGTTTGTTGCCGGGGCGCGAAAAAAAATTGTAAAAACACAAAAAAATTTATATATAATTTATTTATTATATTATCTTTATCTTTATAAATATAGGTCTATATATAATTCTTCTGTACGTGTGTATGTCACTGAACTCCTCCTAGGCTGAACGCACACCAATTGAGCTAAAACGTTTTTGACTAATCGTGCCTAAAACTGTTTTTTCTTTGGGTCAACGCACACCGAGGAGGCAAAACACAATTGAGCATGATTCGACAACATTGAACAAAATGTTTTGCCATTAAGCATTTTTGCTCAATCGGTGTGCATTGGCATTGGATAAAATGTTCGGCCAGTGAGCAAAAAATGCCAACGCACACCGATTAGGCAAAAACGCTCAATGGGAAAACATTTTTTCCAATGGCAAAGCATGTTGCTTAATGGGTGTGCGTTGGCATTGAACAAAACGTTTTGTCCAAGAGCGTTTTGCTCAATTGGTGGGCGTTCAGCCCTAAACGACTGAACCGATTTTGATGAAATTTTTGTGTGTTTGTGAGAGTCCCGGAAAGATTATGATTCACAGAAAATCTTAAGTCATGTATAATTAACCGTTAAAATAATCTATATAAATAAAAATTAATCTATGTATGAAAATGTTCTATAGAAATCCACAATTTTCAATGAATCTATTTGGAATTAAGTACACATATAGTACATGAACCATGGAGTAACGTAGTAATCAAATTTCTTCAATATGGAAATTTGGTTTGGAAATTAGAAAGGAAGTTAGTAGCTGTGCTGTGCGACCAGTCATACCATATTTTTTAATATACAAATAAATCAGAATTTCTAGAAATATATATAAAATAATAAACGCCAAATAAAATTAAATGAGGCCCTCAGGCTTGGTGTAGTTGGTAGCTCGCCTGCCTTGTATACCAAGGTTCGAGGGTTCGGATCCCAGGCAGTCCGATTATTTTATTTAAGCTATTTGGATACCAAACGGCTTAAATAAGAATGCCTGGGCCTCCAATTGCTATATTTACAAATAATGTATATAGTATCAAGTCTTAAATGGCCTAAGTTGCCGAAAAGACTGTGTGTGTATGTGTGTGTGAATTGGAAAAAGTGTGAGTGTTGACAAAAAAAAAAAAATAATTAAGTTTCAAGATCTATTTAATTGAATAAGATTTAAATATTCAATGAATGAATGAATGCCTTGAGATGATTCGTTCTTAAATTGGCGTAGTTTAATATCGAGACCCATAACATGGCATGGCTTGTTTGTCTTTCTAGTTTAATCTTAAACATATGCGATTTTGCTTATAGAAAGAAGAATTCAATCCTTAAACATCTGCAAAATGTTTAAATTCAAAGGAGGAGAAAATTAAAATTTTATGTTCAGTTTATCCTGTTTATAATGTAGAGACTTCATGAATGATCTTGAAATTAATCTTAAGAAGGTCTGTGTGTGTCCTTTAGATGCTCTTTAAAATGTGTATTCTCATTTTGTTCTCAAAATTGTTTGAAGCACACTTTGCTCTTGTACTTCATAGGAAAGATAAGAGAAATGGTTGCTATAATAACAAAATATAGTCGCAAAGACCCCTATATTAATAATAGTCAACTATTAAAATAATTTTAGTTTATAGAGATTAAAAGTAACATTTATCTGTTATAGAACTTGGTGATGTATTTGAGGACGTGAGAGGATTTAATAAAGTTTCATAAATTTCAATTAATTTAATAGACTTGCCAACCCGCCCGCTTTCATCTAAGAAAGCTGAAGCGCGCGCCACATGATACGGCAAATTGCTAATAGGATCTATTTGTCTAGAAATGCTGGGAATGCAGTTAAGTCAGGGAGAGAGAGAGAGAGGGGGGGGGAGAGATTAGACTTGAAACAAGAGAGTTTCT
This sequence comes from Euborellia annulipes, assembly GCA_023213315.1. Taxonomy (NCBI): domain Eukaryota; kingdom Metazoa; phylum Arthropoda; class Insecta; order Dermaptera; family Anisolabididae; genus Euborellia; species Euborellia annulipes. Next base: position 56,904 of record JAKCPI010002998.1, read on the forward strand.
ATCCCTCCTCTTGCCAGAAAACAATTATTCTCTCATTTTCTAATTAAAATCTATCAAAATGTTGTGAATTAATGGGATGCAGAGAAAATCTGGTGGACACATAGCACAGTACACAACTTCCTTCGGTAATTTAAAGTTGTCTTCCGTGCTTGTCACACCAGATTTTTGGAACGAAGTTCTTTAACGCGGATTACGCAGAGTGAATTGGGAGAAAATGTAACGGAGCAAAAACGCGTTCCTAACAAAAATGCGTTCCCAAGGCCCAAGCGACGGCGGAGGAAGGCGAGATTAGCCGGTCTTGGCGAGGCCACGCCCACCTTCTCTTTATTCCCTTCTATCTAGCGTAGGCGGGAAAATGCTAGCCGAGCGGGTGCAGTTCCCTAGCTAGACCGACGAAGGCGGGCTTTCCGTCTATTTATCCATATTAAATTATATACTGAGTTGAAGAAAAGGCGTGAGGAACTTCGTTTCTGTCGGGGGTCCTACGACCCCACACGTTTGCTTTTTTTGTTTCGATATATATTTAGTTCCCGCCAATATATTAGAATTCATGAAATAAAATTTATAAACATTGGAAAAGATTTATATTTTGTTACCAATTGCTCTCTTACTATCTCTAATCTAGAGCAAGACAATTATGAATAATTTAAAATAGGCAACCAGATCAACAGGCAAGCATCTTTGGTAGCGTTCTCAGGAGAACACAAAGCACAACTTCTCATATGAATAGTTTTATTTATTTTTTTTTTTTAAAGTAAATGGTAAAAATAAAGAAAAATAATATTTTCTTTACAAATTAGAAAATATCTATTTCGTGTTGTCAGACTTAAATCAAATAGATATAGATATCAGTTGGTGGTGCCTGAATTACATAGGCCTATATGGTCATTAATACCTTTCAAGTCGAGGCTATATACTGTAGCCCAGTGGTTTCCAAACTTTATGTTACCACGCCTCCCTTAAAAATGATTAATCTTATGAGGCCTCCCCCCCCCCAACATTTTATAAAATAATACAAAAACAAAAAATTTTAATGCTAAAAAATATAAATTTGTATAAAAATATTTTTTTATTTATTCTTATTTATATTAAAACTAGCAATCATTTGGAAAATTAGTCCTGGGCAATATTCGCGCCTCCCCTTAGTAGTCGGTAAGTTTGGAAAAGGTGTAAGGGTATTTTATGGCTGGTGGAATTTGTATCAGGAATGAAATGTAGAAGAAAACGCAACCAGAATGTTTTCTTTAAAAATATATTTTAACAGCTTACGTTTCGGCCTTGGTAAAAGTCATCCTCGGATGACCACTAACAGCAGCTCCAGGGATGGCTTTGACCAAAGTCGAAACGTCAGCTGTTAAAATATATTTTTAAAGAAAAAATTCTGGCTTCGTTTTTTCTAACTTTCATTCCTGAAGAAAAATATTTTTTTCAAATCTTATTTTCACGCCCTAGGGGGAGTGCCTAACTTAAATATAAAATTTCAACCTCCTACCTCAATTTTTTCATGCTTTAAATTGAACCAAAACAGACACACAGACAGAACATGTCGCGAAAATTATTTTTTTGGATTCAAAACGTGTATATCCATCAAAGTCTCGACATCAAATACTTTCTATCTATATGTATATTAACATATACATATAGGTAAGAGAAAGTAAAAATTCAAATCCGAATTGAGATTAGTTAAAAAAAGATGCGATAACTCACCCCCAGTAAAATTTTAAATGGACTAATTATATCTTTTCTACCTAAAGAAAAAAATGCATACAAAATTCTGCAAGGGATTCGATGGGTTCCTAAGTCCCGGTTATTATTATCTGTTTATGAGAGTTTCGAAATCTTCAAAAATTAATTCCGCCCCAGTAATAAGAAATTTTAGAAAGACATTAAAATGTTTCTATCCTAATATACTATTTAATAAATAGTTAATATAAATTTTAACTCAAACAGAATGCACTTATTTTTTAGTAAAAGTATTAAAAAATATTAATATCTTTGGGTATTATAGGGGATGGGGCATTAACCCCTGGTTAATTCCTTCATGCCTACCCTCCCTCCCCCTCCTTTAAGGAAATGCGACCCTTCACTGCGAAATTACTCTCAAAATAATTTGAATACATTTATAAATAATTATTTTAATTTTTAATTTATTTTGAAATTATTTTTATTTAATTTTCAACCCTTAATCCACCCCTTTGTAAAAGTAGGCTATATTAAGAAAATAACAAAAATATAGGCCAAATAGAAAGAATATAATGGTAAATAATGGTGACTTAAGAAAAGATAAAAAAATGCCCTCAGGCTTGGTGTAGTTGGTAGCGTGCCTACCCTACCTTCTATACCGAACGACGAGGATTCGGACCACCGGCAGTCCGAAATGGCTACCAAATGGCTTATGCCTGGACCCCCAATATGTATATTATTAATTAATAACGGTTATCGTATAAAGTCTTAAAAGGCCTGAGTTGCCGAAAAGACTGTGTAAATGTGTGTGTGTGTGTGTGTGTGTGTGTGTGTGTGTGTGTGTGTGTGTGTGTGTGTGTGTGTGTGTGTGTGTGTGTGTGTGTGTGTGTGTGTGTGTGTGTGTGTGTGTGTGTGTGTGTGTGTGTGTGTGTGTGTGTGTGTGTGTGTGTGAATGAGAAAAAAGTGTGAGTGTTTAAAAAATAAAAGATAAACAATAAAAAACTAATTTTTTTTTCAATGACACCTACACTCCCCTCCCCCTTTCAACGCTTATATTCTCCCTCTACCCTTAGTGAAATACAAAATATTTAATTTCATTTTCAAAAGAATCGTTTTTCGCAGTCAAATTATTTGTTTCTATCATTTTTTTTTTTTTTCAACGATAAAATGCATAATAATTACCTTTAATAAGACTCTCAAGAGGGTGTGCTGGCTGACGGTGAGGTCAGGGTGGGTTGCACTATATTAATTATTCACTTTGATTCACTTTAAACACAAAAAAGAGAGAAGCGCCTGCCTGCTCGGCCACGCGCTCGACTCGACTGAACGAGAGATTCGTCTCTCTCTTTGTTTTGGAATAAAACAGATGGAAATAGCAATTCCCTTTTTATTAAAAGTAAAAAAATACCTTTTGCTCTAATCTAACTATTTTTAGAGCTGGAAAAAAATGTCAACAAGTGATTTGGAATATTCCAAGGCCTTTCTTAAATAATCAACCCTTCATCCCCCCCCCTAATCAAAATAATAATCAACGCTATTTTTTGAATGTTTTCTATTTATTTGGCTTCGATTTAGCTAAAATAAATTTAAAAAACATTTTTTTTTTCAATTTTTTAACACCTACTACACTCTTAATAAATAAAATAATTAGCAATGCTATCGCTTTCGGCGAGCTTCGCGTCTAGTCAGAAAAAAATTAAAACCCTGAAAAACTTCCCTGGATCCGCCTTTGGGTTTTACACATAGTATAATTTTTTAGAATGAGTTTTACTTTAGGCCAAGGTTTTCAAACTTTAACCTCCCTTAAAAATAATTAATCGTATGACGCTCCCCCCCCCCCCCCCACACACATTTAATAAAATAATACAAAAACAAAAATTTTTTTAATACTAAAAAATAAAAAAAATATTTTTATAGAAATTTATTCATATTCATATTAGTTAAGGAAAAACCCGGTTCCAGAATCTTCTAAATTTTATTATTTTACTTATAAAACTAGCAATCATTTGGAAAATTGATCTTGGTGGCCAATATTCGCGCCTCCCCTTAGACTAGTCCGCGCCTCCCTAGGGAGGCGCGCCTCACAGTTTGGAAAACGCTGCTGTAGCCCAAGATATCTGGTGTCTATTTAATAGTTTTTTTTTTTTTTTTTTTTTTTTTTTTTAATAGAAGCTCGTGAAGCTTTTCTAGATTAAGGGGGTTCAGGAGCGACGTCTAAACGTACTTTAAAAAGAAGTAGACTATTATAAGGAATTTTTCAATGAGGTTTTACAGATTTTTTTGTGTCGCCCGAAGGCGGGCGGAGCGGCTCTTGAATATACATATGAAAGAGCATCTAAAAAATAATTGATTTTTGAATTTTAATCAAAATCATTGGAGCAAATTTTAAGAAAATCGAAAAAAACTGAAAAAGTACATCATTAAAGTACTAGTACTTTTTGGTTGATTTTGGTCATAAGCTTAGTAGGGTCACGTCCCATGGGGTACCTAACATAAATATAAAATTTCAATTTTCTAGCTCTTTTCGTTCTTGAGATATTTTGTTCACAGACACAGACACACACACACAGAGAATGTTGCGAAAACCACACCTCAAAACGGGTATATCCAGCAAAATTTCGATATCTAATTTTTGACATGAATCCAATACTTTCTCTCTATATATACATACTATATATAGAAATAAGAGAAAGTAAAGTGGCCGAAACATTGTAATTTTTGTAGTTCATTTGTATTATTAATTACTAACTATATAATAAACCATCATTTAAATCATACGTGTATATTAGTTAAAATAAATTTATTTTTTATCTCTGAAACGAATCAATGACGTCTATGGTTGATGAGTGAAGATAAAGCGGAATCAAAATTTTTGAGTTTGAAAGTCAAGTGTCGAAATCCGTTGGGTTTTTAAATAAATAAATAGGAGCGTGGGCTCGAATTACCAGCAGCCAGGTGAGTGGTTACAAATTACATAAGTGAAAAGAAAAAAGAGTATGAAACTGAAACAGGCTTCGGCCAATTATTATCATAAATTTAGATAAGAATATGTGAACGTCATTCAAAAAATAAACTCTTAATTTAATCTGTATACAATATATAGAGATAAGTATCTCTTTCATATGGGATAAAACAAAATCAATTAATGTCAAAAAAAAAAAAGGGGACGGAAGGACGTGTAACTAATCATTCTTATCTACTCTATATTGCACGACTCAACAATAAATAAAAACAGGAAGGTGAAGAAGACAGACTTAATTCGCCCGACAATTATGTAAACGTTTCGAGGACTATACACCACCCATCCTCAGGACATTTAAATACAACAACATAATAAATAGAAATCAACGCGAACATTAAACTTTGTAGAATAATTGTATTTACGAAAATGCGAAAATTAAAATTAAATAATATTATTAATTAAATAATTTTGCATGGAACGCATGAACTCCGAAACTATTTGACGGATTTTTGAGGGTACCCACATAATCTTGTTGAAATTCCTCTCTGAATATGCCACCATATTTTACATAGATTTTTTTTCCCCTAAATTTTCATTTTCAGAGGGAACAATAATAACAAAATAGAGAATTTTTTATAATTGAAAGTTGAAGTCCTTGACATTCATCCATGTTATGGTTGTTGTGGTAACCATCATTCTTCCTTCCCTGCTTAAATTAAACATGATTAATGGCCCTTTTTTAATAATCCCCTTTTTGCATTAACAGTTATAATCCTGACTCTCTTTAATCTCCATTTAGAATAATCACGTCTGCAGATACCATAATAATAATAATAATAAATAAATTTAATGTTTTATCCGAAGAAACTTTGCAAGCAGGAGATTAAATAAAAAATATTTTTATTTAATTTTTTACTCGCCCACGTTTCGGTCGCCAATCACGACCTTCATCAGGAGAAATGTTGTTAACTATACATGATCTTTGGTCTTTTAATGTCTGTTACAGCCATATACAATACTTCTCGCTGCGAAGTTCCTTCGGATCCTAATTAATAATAAATAAATTCAGTAAAAACATCACAATGAAATTTAAAATTTGGTATTGCTTTCATAAGACGCGAAAATAAGCTTTTAAATAAAATTGTTCCTACTATGCCTACTTTTCTAGGGTACTTTTTCTATTTTCTCTAACGATTTTGATTAAATTTTAAAAATCATTCATTTTTTAGAATGTCTTTGAAATGTATTGTAATATCCAAAATTGTTTGAAGCACACTTTACTCTTGTTCTTAATAAGAGCAATAATTGCCAGGGTTACAAAATATTAATATTTTTATATATTTATAAATTTTACATCTTGAATCCAGCACGGAAACAACTAAATAACCAATAAATCTGGTGCGACAAGCACAGAACACAACTCTCAATTAGCGAAGCCAAGATAAAGTTGTGTGCTGTGTCACATCAGATTTTTTTAATAGTGCATTAATTCCCAAATTATTTTTTAAGGATATTTGAAAATATTTTATGTTAATCCAGATATTATATAAAAAAAAAAAAAATAATAATAAATTTCTTGAAAAACAATAGCGATATAAAAATGAAAGAGATTGCTACTCAACATAATATATGATGGTAAAAAAGTTAATATCCAATTCAACTTTTATATAAAGATAAAAAAAAAAAAAAACCGAGATTGAAACAAATCAATTTTATGAGAAAGCAACCAAAATAAAGAAAATTAATCTTAAAAGTTGCGCAGAGAGACAGAGAGAGAACTTTTTTTTTTATTTATTCTTAAAAGATAGAACATTCTTAATGCGGGCAATATCCAAGATTAAGATAAGCCCAATAGGATCAATAGAATTCGTTTTTTGTGTTTTAGCGTCATTGCTTGCATCATCAGCATCAATTGATCCTTTTCAAAAGGAATATTCTAATTAATTTGAAAATGAATGAGGAGAGAAGAGTAGAAATTCAAATTTTGTTGATTTAATGAAAACATTTTCAAAGACAGAGAGAGAGAGATTAAACATAGCCAAAAGGCATTTAATTATTATTTCATATCGAGAATATTTGATAATGATGGTGACGTCAAGGGATGAAATTTATTTAAAGGGAAGTAGGATCTAAAGCAGTTCGTATGTAATTTGGTCTCGATAAAAAAATAAAACTTCATCTATGGGTGGGAGTTTAGCAAGAGATTAAAAATAAATAATAAGCATTGAATTTGAAAAAACTCTTCGACATATAAAATTTGGTCCAGGTTTGAATCAAACGTCTTAATTATTACTACTAAGTTGCATATGATCCAGGGTAAGCTGGGTAAATGGTTTTTTACTTTCTCTTACCTATGTATATATGTAATATATATATAGAGAGAAAGTATTGGATTCATGTCAAAAATTCGATGTCGAGATTTTGATGGATCTTCACGTTTTGAGGTCCCCTGAATCCAAAAAAGTGGTTTTCGCGACATGGCGTCTGTCTGTGTGTGTGTGTTCAATTTTAAGCAAGAAGGAATTGAGCTATGAAGCTGAAATTTTATATTTAAGTTAATCACCCCCGGGACCGGAAAAATAAGCTTTTAATCAAAATCGGCCAAAGAGTACTAGAACTTTACTGATGTACTTTTTCAGTTTTTTTTCGATTTTCTCAAAATCCAACGATTTTTTTTTTAAATTCAAAAATCAATTATTTTTTAGATTCTCTTTAAAATGTATATTCTCATTTTGCAATTGAAATCTTCTGAAGACCACTTTACTCTTGTATTTCATAGGGAAGATAGGAGAAATGGTTGCCATGGTAACAAAATATAAATATTTTTCCATACTTATAAATTTTACATCTGAATTCAAATGTTCCGTACTGTCGGGAACTAAATATATGTCGACACAAAAAATCTGGTGTGATAAGCACAGAACACAACTTTCGATTACCGAAGGTAAGTGAAAGTTGTGTGCTGTGCGCCAGTCACACCAGATTTTCTTAATTAATAACTATAGGGCTCGGATCAATATGCACTAAAAAAAAAAAAAAATATACATTTAAAAAGGCCGAAATATGCACTTTAAAAGTAAATATACTCTTAAAAAAATATGCTTTATAAACCCAAATTCCAAAGACTTTTCTAAGTTGCTTACATTAAGGCTATATCTATTGTCTGTTTAAGTTAATTTTAACTACGAGACGGGGTCTAAATGGCCTTCGATGCCAAAAAAAATATGGTGTGAGTGGCGCACAGCACACAACTTTCTCTTACCTTCGGTAATCGAAAGTTGTGTACTGTGCTTGTCTTGTGTAAGACCATGTCGCGAAAACCACTTTTTTGGATTCAGGGGACCTCAAAACGTGAAGATCCATCAAAATCTCGACATCGAATTTTTGACATGAATCCAATACTTTCTCTCTATATATATATTACATATATATAGAGGTAAGAGAAAGTAATAAATATAAAGAAAACTTCAAAAATGATATTTCTACATCACAAGACAAGACAGCTCCAAATCATTTAATATAAAATAAATGTTGCAAAGTTTATTTTTAAAAGAAATTTAATATACTGTAGTAGAGTCTTGCTAATGCGGACTTCGATACTCCGGCAAACCGGCTAATCCCTTTTTCGGGATATTGCAGCAAAAAATGGGGTAATTTAAGAAAATGGACGAAAATGGCTTGACGAAACTGGATAATGGACCGAATGGAAATCCTATCACTCCACATCATCCATTTGTTTTCCCGCACTCACGGTCAGTTTTTGGAGTGACAACGCTTCATTTGGACGGATGGAATGATCGCGAAAGCCCGGCCTTGAAATAGAACTGGAGGGCGGAATGGCTCCAGACCAGAGTCATGTATGAAGAGAGAGAAAAAATGCCTACAACAATTATTCAAAACCTTTAATGGGACGCGCACACTAACAACGAATTAATCTAGTTTAGGGCTCGAGACAAATTTGTGAGTATTTTTGGAAATTCGACTGGCATTTTTAGGGTGAAAACTTTCTCATTTGTTCGAGTACAGGAAGTGATGCAGCGTTTTGTAACGATTTAAGGTGCGCGTCTCGAAAAACCGTTAAAACACGATTGACTCGAGGCGGCAAGAGATGGCGTTAGTGTTCCCCCATTGGAATACTCGGACACGAACTTCCATTGTTTCATTTCATTCTAGACTTTCCAGCTAATTAATTAAAGGCAAAAGATTAATTATTCTTTAACACAATGATTACTAATTTAATTATCTACAACTTATAGAGCTCCTTTTTTAAAATATCTTTTATTTAATGCGATTAATCTAAAAAAATTTTTTTTTTTTTTTTTTTCGAAAATCAAAAAAAGGGCTTCTATTATTTGTAGATATTTTAAATAGCTTTAATTTAAAAAATCTGGTGTGACTGGCGCACAGCACACAACTTTCTCTTACCTTCGGTAATCGAAAGTTGTGTTCTGTGCTTGTCACACCAGATTTTTTGTGTCGAAATATATTTAGTTTCCGCCAATATATTAGAATTTAAGATGTCAAATTTATAAACATGGGAAAATATTTATATTTTGTTACCATGGCAACCATTTCTCCTATCTTTCCTATGAAATACAAGAGTAAAGTGGTCTTCAAACAATTTTGAGGGCAAAACGAGAATATACATTTGAAAGAGCATCTAAAAAATAATTGATTTTTGAATTTTAATCAAAATCGTTAGAGCGAATTTTGAGAAAATCGAAAAAAAACTGAGAAAGTACATCAGTAAAGTACTAGTACTCTTTGGCCGATTTTGATTAAAAGCTTATTTTCACGCTCCCGGGAGGTGTTTAACTTAAATATAAAATTTCAACCTCCTAGCTCAATTCCTTCATGCTTAAAATTGAACACACACACACACACAGACACACACACACACAGACACACAGACACACACACAGACAGACCATGTCGCAAAAACCACTTTTTTAGATTCAGGGGACCTCAAAACGTGTATATCCACCAAAATCTCGACATCGAATTTTTGACATGAATCCAATACTTTCTCTCTATATATATATTACATATATACATAGGTAAGAGAAAGTAAAAAAAATTGAGGTCGATAGCTTCAAAATTGTGGCAGCTGGAAAGTCCCGAAATTAGCACCCCAAGACGCGCACCTTAAGGGCCAGTCAAACTTTATCTATTAAAGTTTCACTTCAAAAAAAAAGGCCTATATTTAAGACGAAACAAATACATACTAAAATTTGATGAATGATCCATAGTTTAAAGAGCTTAAGAGAATTTAATGGAGAAGATTTGCTTTAATTAATTCCGGGCAACCCAAAGCGGATTTATACGTAGACTATATATACGTAATTTAATAAAATCATCAGAGAGAACCAGCACGATTTGAGGAAGATAATTTTTCTTTTCTCGATTTGATATTGGCACCTCGCAAAATTTATTCACTGCTCTGCTGCTATTTCCTTTATTTCTGGAAGGATTAAATTAATGCATAAAGGAAAAAACGATAACAGAGAGAAAGGGAATTTCTTATCCTTTTCTAACGACAACTTTATGAGAGATTAATTTAGAAAATTCAACCATTAACTAAAATAAAAAAAAAAATAATAATAACATTGTGTGGTTTTATGAAACTACGATGCAAGTGAAACTTTTTCGGATCCTAGGCGTTTAACTGAAAATTTTCAGAAAATTATTCAATAAGGGTAAAAGTTCCACTTTAAAAAAATTTAAAACTCTTTTATAAAATGTACTAAAAAGACAAAAATAATTTAATATAAGTTCTTTAAAATTATATTAATAAAGGGTCGGACTAAGCCGAGCGCACAACTTTGCCCACCCAATATTCAAAGAAATAACGTAACGCGTATTTTTTTTATTTTGCTCTGATGCTATGCTAAATTTTCAAAATTTAAATAATTTGTTTAACAAATTTATAACAAATTAGGGTACTAATGATATTATATATCATTTTACTCTGGAGAAAGTCTAGTTTCTGAATATAAAAAAAAAATTATAGGTTATGTAAGAAAAAAATATTGGCCAAGCGCTCCCTAATAGACGTGCCGTGCCGTGCCGTCTGCCGCTCTGCAATTCTATTTAAATAGTTTGAGCGATAACGACCTACGACATCGCACGAATGGGGCACGGTAGCGTCGCGACCTAGTAGAAATTGGCTTTTATGGTCCTTTTCAGGTCTTGGATAAGGGCGAGGACAGAAGAAGATGTACACGATACAATAAGTCTATTTTTTATTTAAAATAGAAGAAATTTTGATTATAAAAATTCCCCCTCCATCTTTTTTTGATCGGCCGCCATTTTGAAATTGATTGAGGATAGGCAGAGGCAGGAGATATAATTCTATATTGTAATAATTATTTTATTTTTATGTTATCTTATTTTTCTTTATTTTATTTTATTTCATACAGGAGAGACAGGCAAATAGCCTCAGAGCTAAATAAACATTCTATTCTATTCTATTCTAATTTATCAGATGAAGGTGAAGAGAAATCAATCAGAAGTTGTGCGAATTCATAGATTAATTACATTTCCAAATTATTTATTGATATACTTGGCGGTAAAGTAAACATTTGCTTAATTGTACCTTTAATGGTGAAAGATGCTCGCAATGCCTCGTTTCAAAGCAATTGCCATAACTCTCTTATGAGGAACATCAACTTTAAAATAAATTAGCATATTAAGGATAGATAATTAACATTTATTTACTTTGCTTTAATTAAAACATTCAAACAGTTTTATTTACTATGTGATAGGGGAAGAAGATTACAGTCAGGAAAAAAAAAAACAATTTTATTTCTATTGGCGACGATTTGCACTTGCTCAGGGCTGACAGAGAGGTCAAATAGTAGGCCAACACTTTATTAATTCACTAACAACAAAAGAATCTATTTATTTTATTAAAAATCCGCGTTCGGAGAACCTTGCACCTAGTTAAGGAACTTGGACTTTCTGGTCGAAGAGCTGCCGACGAAAATGGGCAAGGAAGGCTAATATTTTCAGAATAGGTTGCATTTTAGTAAACGAAAGATTCTCTAGAGTCAGCACTTCCAATACCGGGGCCTTTGGCGGGAATAAGCGGGTAAAGGTTTAATATTTATTAGATAAACTGTTTTCTGAAAGCTTAAAATTTGTAGATAACGAGCAAATAGAATATAAAATAGGAATCTTACAGTCAGACAGTGAAATTTTGGGGAACGTGGCGTCAGTACTATTTCAAACGTATCGAAAAATATCGTAACCCAAAGTGATTTCTGAAGGCTGAGACTTCCCAAATTAATAATAAACAAGTTGTCAAGTTAACTAAGGTGCTCTGGGAAACTAAATATATCTCGACACAAAAAATCTGGTGTGACTTACTTAAGGGGAAAGAGAAAGTTGTATGCTATGCGCCAGTCACACCAGATTTTTTGTGTAGATAAACATTTAGTTTCCCATAGACCACTTGTTTATTATTATTTTGGAAAGTTTCAGCCGTCAGAAAACACTTTGGGTTACGATATTTTTCGACAGGTTTGAAATAGTACTGACGCCACGTGCCCGAAAATTTCACTGTTTGACTGTAAGATTCCTATTTTATATTCTAATTGCTCGTTGTCTACAAATTTTAAGCTTTCAGAAAACAGTTTAGAGATGCTAATAAATATTACACCATTACGCGCTTATTTCTCGCCAGAGAGCCCGGTACTGGAATAGTAGCGGAACTAGGTGGGGGCGAAAGAGGGCGCCCCCTTGCCCGCCCCAGGCGTATCAAGCCTTTGGCGCCCCTCGAAACCGACATAGAGAAGATATAACCCATGGACGGGGATTTTATCATATTCTTTCCATTTTGATTTCTCTCCCGAGCAAGGGCAAGTAGGAAGTGTCAAGGGAAGATTTTTTTTTTTTACATCTGGCTGCGGCCTTCCCCACCGCTATTAAATAATTACAGTCCAGAGGCGTTATTTGGGGAGGCGGGGGCATTTGACCCCCTCCCCCCTTCCCCAAGGGCTCCGATCTGTTTTAATTTTATTTTATTCTTTATAAAATAATTCAAAATATATCTACGGGTATATAAACTCAAAAAATTCAAAAATTAAATAAATTAAATATATTTTTGCCAAATTTGAGTACCTATTTGTAAGAAAAAAAAAAAAAAATTGAAATGACGCTAATGCTACAGCCAATATAGAGAAAGAAAGAAATCGTGACTAAAGTATTTTTATTTTTATTGATGCAAAGCTTATCTGTCCCAAAGTGGATCTTGAAAATAAATATTTTCATCTTTGTAATGGAATGCTTTGTGCAAGAACTTTGTAAAAGACTGAAAGTAATCTCCAGAATGTGCGTATCGTAAATTTAGAGCATGGGCTTGGAATTTCTCTTCGAAATTCCAGAATTATGCTATTTCCCACTTTACGGTAGAGTTGAACATAAAATAATATCGAATAATTAGATAAAACAAAAAAATTAGGGCCACAGCACACAACTTTCTCTTACCTTCGGTAATTGGAAGTTTTTCTGTGCTTGTCACACCAGATTTTTTTGTGTCGAAATATAGACATTACTCTATACAAGGGTCCTGTGGCCTGGTGCAATGGAGAGCACGCCTATGGCCCGAAAAGGCTGGGGTTCCTGGGTTCGATTCCCGGGGGCCCTGGGATGTTTGGCCTCGCCAATAAAAAAACATTCCTAGTCTTGTTAAATATAGAGATTACGCCAATATATTAGAATTCACACATTAATCCAATACTCCATATAAATACATATTTAGGTAAGAGAAAGTAATAGTTAAAATTTATCAACAAAAAAATTGATCACACCTCAGAGTGAATAGAAACAACCATGTTCTTTAAACTCCAAAATCAAATTTTAAATATATAAAAATCTGAAGGGACTAATTTGAAACACCAAGCAGTGAACATCTAGCTCACATTTGCAATACAGCAAGAAGTATTCTAGAAGTTAGGTTTAGGGAAACTCTTCTTTTTTAAAGAAGAGAGCTCTATTTACTCGCAAGATGGCGAGGCTAACGACGGGTATTGCGACTACTATTGATAAAATTAAGTGATAAAAAGAAGGGAAAGAGCGAAGAGACTCACCGAGTGGCTGGTCTTTTGGCCGAAGGGTCCTCCATGGCCTCGGAGGTCTCCGCTGCCTCCGGGCCCTCCACAGCAGAGGCCTCCTCTTCACCGCTCCCTAAAACAAAAACAAAAATTATTTAAAACTTTGATACTTATTAGAAAGTGTATTCAAAAATATTACAAATAACGTAAACAACGAATAAAATTCAATTTGAAGTTAAAAGCAATCAGGGGAAAATAAAAAAGCCCCCGATTGCATGTTATTCAGCTAGTATGCTATTGTTCAACAAATTAATTGCCGTGAAAAAACTTAAGCATGTTCTTGTTTACTATAACGATGATTTGCTATCTGTCGGATAAGTCTGTTGGTTAACTAGACCTGAAGCAGCCGGCCCTAAAATATTTCAGGACTTGCAACTCAAGATCAGGATAAATGAGTCCTTTTCATCCCTATGCTAAGGATCTTGTTTCAATCCATGCATATTTTATTTGTTAACAAGCAAATGGGAAGGTTATTTGATTTAAATTATTTCCGGTTGAAATGATGACGCATAAATAGGGAAAAATCAGTATGATTTTGAAGCGATGCACCTGCTGGCTCAAGACAACCAACCGCGAAATGCTCAATTTCCGTGCACGAGGGGAAATGATTAATTTCCTATAAATGCTAATTTTGAAAATATAAATACGTATAGAGCACATAATAAAAAAAAAATCAGAATGTGGAGAAATTTTCAAAATATAGTCAATGGCGTAGCCATTTGGACTTTTCAAATTATTCTTCTTCTTAATATACATATATGGGGTCCAGAGGCATTCTTATTTAAATAAATAAGATTTGGTGGCTGTGAACGTAATAGATTTTGATAGGGCAGGTTCAGCCAAATAAAAAGCCTTTATATGCTTCTCGACTCCGGATCTTATTTAAGCCATTTGGTATCCAATTGGCTTAAATAAAATCATCGGACTGCCTGGGGTCCGAACCCGCGACGTTTGGTATACGAGGTTAGCACGCTAACCTCTACGCCAGGCCCCGAGGGCAATTTGCCAATTGGAAAACATTCAGTTGAAGCCAAATGAAAAAGTAAGGTCAATTAATTAAAATAATTAAATCTCGCAAATGAAAAATAATAAAAATTGTTATTTAATTAAATTTTTTTTTATTATTAGGAGAATTTTTAATTATAGACCACATTTTAATACAAAAATGTGGTCTATAATTAAAAATTCTCCTAATAAATAATATTTCAAACCACAAAAGCTTTAATAAACAAATTTTTTTTTATTTTTTTTTTTACTTTCTCTTACTTCTATATATGTTAATATATAGAGTGAGAAAGTATTGGATTCATATCAAAAATTCGATGTCGAGATTTTGATGCAGGTCCCCTGAATCCAAAAAAGTGGTTTTCGAGACATGGTCTGTGTGGTGTGTGTGTGTGAACAAAATATCTCAAGAACGAAAAGAGCTACGAAGTTGAAATTTTATATTCAAGTTAGGTACCCCCTGGGACGTGACACGAAGCTTTTGAACAAAATTAGCCAAAGAGTACTAGTACTTTACTAATGTAATTTTTCAAGTTTTTTTCGATTTTCTCAAAATTCGCTCCAACGATTTTGTTTAAAATTGAAAAATCAATTATTTTTTAGATGCTCTTTAAAATGTATATTCTCATTTTGTCATTGAAATCTTCTGAAGACCACTATAATCTTGTTCTTCATAGAAAGATAGGAGAAATGGTTGCCATGGTAACAAAATATAAATATTTTGCCATAATTATAAATTTTACATCTTGAATTCAAATGTACTGTACTGTCGGAAACTAGATATATGTCGACCAGTCACACCAGATTTTTTGTATATTTTGATATTTATAAAATACTCGTAGTAAAACATAAAAGAACACAAAATATTATTTTAACAAATAGAATGATATATTTTTTAGTGAATCAGGTAATTGTCTGAAATGAGAAAAATTGCAGTACATTATTAAGGAAAGACGAGGGACCGAGTCAGTTGGAGGTCCAGGAGGAGAACCCGCCAAAGTCGGACGACGCAACTAGTATTACATATAATAAAAGGGAAAGAAGCATTGGCCTTTATTTCTTTATAAACTCCCGAGAACGAGTTATTTATGAACAGTGGATGGAAAATCAAAATAAAGATGACTTGATTAGCAAGGAAATTAATGAACGGATTCACTTAATGAATGCGCGAATTGAATTGATTGATGAAATGAATTAGAGATTATGAATCAAAGGAGGTATTTAAGAGTCAATTGAATTTTAATCAGAGAGTTTTTTTTTTTTTTTTTGTTTGGGAAATTTCTAAATGACTCATTTACATAAAAAGATTTGATTTGATTTAGCCAATGAAGAGATAATTAAATAATAGACTCCGGGGAACTCATAAATAAGCATTTGATTCTATTAATAGATCCGAGATTGACAAAAATTAAAGTAAGGCCTCTTCTCTAGCCGCGGAGCCTAGGCCATGGACCTCATGGACTCTTAAATGACTCGGACCCGCCAAAGGAGGTTCTTCGCCTTTCCTTAATACTCTGCGCGTCAAAAATAGTCGAACAGTTTGCTTTTTATTAGTGAATTTAACACAAATCCATATCATTTTAATAAATAATTACAATTTAAACAAAACAAAGACAAAAATGTTGAAATTGCCAAATTTCTAAAATTTTAAATTAATCTTTCTATTTCCGTTTTTCTCTGTCTATTTTATTGGAAATTCTTATAAAACAAAATTCAAAATTTTTAATTAATAACCAACAAAATATATCGAGATTATTAACTAGGTAGAGCCTTGTTTGAAAAGGATGGAATTTTTTCAATTAATCTCAAATAGACTGTTCATTAGCCAGTCAAATATATCGTTTAAGATAGTATATTTGCGAGATATGTTTTTGCTTAAGATTGGGCAAAATTGCACCTCCTGGAGTCGAACCAGGACCTCCACGCTTTCGCGGCGGGTGGACTATCTTTATCCTAGGGCGCCGGCGGGGAAGTAGGAACTTGCTAATGCTCTCTTTAGAAAAAGATCAAAATATCAATTCCCATTTATATAAAAAATACTTTTTTATTCTAATCAAATATTGGTTAAAGGTAGAAAATAAAAATATTATTAAATGATTTAAAACAGCGGTTCCCAGCCCGTGGGCCGCGGCCCAGTTGTGGGGGAGATTGGGGATGGGGCTCGCATTGGGTCAAGACAGACGGACACTCCGCCATTATATACAGAATAATATAGATCCTAAGATAAGAGAGTGTTATTTTTTATAACATGTTAAGCCCCTGCCGAAGGCGGGTGGAGCCGCTAGTAGTTGAAATATTAGTTTTATAGGTAAGAGAAAGTTTACAAGATATTTTTAATTTTCATAAAAGGATAATTTAAAAAAAAATAATAATAATAATGTTTATCCTTTTTAATTTAAATAATTAACCGAAATAGGAATATAGCAGGAAGTAATAGAGATGCATCTGAATTAGCTTAAATAAGCGAAATGAAATCATTTGCTAAAGTCAATATTATTAGACCATTTGATATGAAAATAGAACAGAGAGTGAGAGAGAGCCTTATCAATAGCAATCATCAACTGACAACTAACTTTAAGTTAACAATTCTCGATGCCCGCGGGCTTGGTGTAGGGGTTAGCGTGCTAACTTCGTATACCAAAAGTCGCGGGTTCGGACTCCAGGCAGTCCGATGATTTTATTTAAGCAATTTGGATACCAAAAGGCTTAAATAAGAATGCCTGGACCCCTAAATTGTATATTAAGCTCCACTATCGAGCACATCAGGCCCACTGTTCTATACAAAATATTATAAACAATTAGCCTAAATTTAGAGAATTTTTAATTTGATAAAATATGAGATTTATATTGATGATGAGTGACACGTCCTGGAAATCGATTCCTCGATCTTCCCGGGTTTTCCACTTAGGATCGATCCTCCGTTATATGTGGAAAGAACACCGAAGTATAGTTTGATTTATTTTTCTTAATTTGAAATACGAATTTATTTAAGGAAATAAATTTCTAATAAATAACGCGGAAGTTGTTTTTTTGATATCCTGTTTTGGTTGCTTTTTAGCAGTGTATTTATTTATTTATTTATTTCCCCAATCAATCGACTCAACAAATCATCAAAAAATATATAATTAAATTAATTTTTTATATTCTATACAAAAAGCACGATCCAGTGTTAATCACTTGACTTGTGTTAGAAAATCGAACTCAACAAAATTGGTATCATTTCAATATCACCCTTTTTAGCATATACAAATAATTTTAATTGAAAATTGCACAAATCATTTTCAAATTTATTTTTAAAGTACCAGGTTCACATTAAATAGAGATATAAATAGTTTAAAGCAGTCATAGAGGTCTTTTCTCTAAAAAAAAAAAAAAAAAAACGTTAAAATTTAAATTAAACAAATAGGTGTTAAAAAGTAATGCAAAAACAATCAGCGTTAAAAAATGCTATTCAAAATCACTTCCTTATATATTTAGGATATTCTATTTATATATATTTATTTATTTATTTAGGAAGTTCTTCGAGTTTCCAAAAATCATTCGTTCGTGAAAATCTATTGATTATTAACGATATTATTAACAAAATAATTAAAAAATATATACCATGGCGCAGTTATAAGTTTATTTCTATGAGCAAAGCGCCTAAAAGATAGGCAGCCAAAGTGTTTAACATACTTTGATAACTATTTTGTTAATAATTTCGTTAATAATCAACAGATTTTCACAAGAATGATTTTTGGAAAGCCAAAGAACTATAGAATATCGTAAATATATGTTTTTTTTGCAATTAGGGATGGTAAAAATTGCATTAGAGATCAAAATAAAATATTAAAATTGAGGAATTAAGAATGCCAGTGTATTTAGATCTGTGAAATTGAAAAATTACTAAATGACAAAATGGTCACAAAGGAATGAACTTCAAATCGGTTTCTTTCAATTCAATCAATACCAACTTTTTGTTAATCCAAAAATTTGTTTATATTAGAATTTTTCTTTTTCCTTTATTTGAGTTGCAGGTCTAAGAAAAGAGCAAAAAAAGAGTTGAAAATTTCATACAAATTTATTATCTCGTTTTTAATGGTTCAATTGTTGTCTAGTGTTTCCTGAAAATCTCATTAACTTGTTCCTGATGGCTACCCATCCGGATCTGTCAGAAAAATTTGCACCTAATGCTTTTATTAAATAATGAAATCTTCAACTTAAAATGATAAAACATTTTTCAAAAGAAACAACTGCAGATCGAGTTTTTGTTTGCATCTGGATAAGATAAAATCATAACTGAATTTTCGTCCAAGGGGCTTGGAGTAGTTGATAGCGTGCCTACCTTCTATACCGAACGTCTCGGGTTCGGACCCCAGGCAGTCCGATAATTTTATTTAAGGCATTTGGATACCAAATGACTTAAATAAAAATGCCTGGACCCCCCAATTGATATATTAAACATACTGATTATCGTAAAAAGTCTTAAATGGCCTCAGTTGCCGAAAAGACTGTGTGTATGTGAGTGTGAATGTGAGTGTGAATGAGAAAAAAGTGTGAATGTTTAAAAAAAAAAAAATAAAAATAACTGAATTTTCAATAGAAATAAATTCTTTTCTTCACATTCTTATATTCTTTTATTTTATCGTAACAAAGAATAAATTAATCTTATTTATTTTCATTTCTGATGATGATTCACAAGCAGCCTTAATTTGTTGTCTTTTTTTTTATTCATTCGTTATTTATTTATTTGCTCTTTATAGGTCAAAGTCACGTCCCATTTAGAGAATGAAATAAAGAAGGCAATCAAAAATAAATAATTTCCTATATGGGTTAATAGTCCGAAGACAATTTATTAAGAGATGAATTTTATTGATTGATGACTGCATCAATTTATCAAAGTTTCAGGGACATATTCTCTTCTGACATACGACGTACAACCCCTACATATTCATTTTCTATTTGAAACCTATAAAAAAATTTTAACTAGCTGCGCAGTTTTCATCGGCGGTATTAAGAGGGAGTAGGAGTGGCCTAAACTTCTAAACGTACTTTAAAAAAAAAAAAAAAAAAACTAGACCATTATATGGAATTTTTCAAAGCAGTTTTTTTTTTCAATGAATTAAATTCATAAGCGATTATTGGGGAAGAGTTATAATTTTTTTTAATGACTTATTAAAAATTAAGGAATGTTATCAAGCAAATACAGCAAACCATCTGTCCCAATAACCTTGAATTTTTTTTTTTTTTTTTAATTTAAAAATGAATTTATATGTTATTATTAATCACATATTAATTAAGAAAATTTTAAAATAAGCTTAGTAGATTTATTTAAAAATTATGTGTCAAATAGTTCAGCAATCTTGCAAAAGATGGCAGACTAGTCTAGCAGCAGGATTATCATATCAGTTCCCCTATTAGCCTATATCTGGCCTATATTTATATATTTTATATATTTTGATTATATACTTTTATAAAAGAAACATAATATATAATAACATTTATAAAGTATTCATTGTTAAAAGATCAATGAAAATCAACCAAATGCATCGTGTCACGTCCGAGGGGGGTCTTAACTTAAATATAAAATTTCAACCTCCTAGCTCAATTGTTTCATACTTTAAATTAAACATAAACAGATACACAGACATACCATGTCGCAAAAACCACTTTTTTGGATTCATGCGACCTCGAAAACGTGTATATCCAT